>JAPMNP010673872.1:381-10841 GCA_029874935.1 Atherina boyeri | reverse complement strand
ATATATACGTGTGTGTTTTTGTGTGTTTGGATGAAGAAATCATTGTCTCCATGTTTTCCATGTTGATATAAAACACTTCCACAGTGTAGTGATCTAACTGGGATTTTGGTTCCAGGTATTACAGAGCTATTTCAACTAAACTGCATTGTTGTTAGCAACATCACTTTCAAACACTCAATTGAATGAATGGGTACTACTTTCAATCTTTTGATTTTTGGAGAAGTTATTAGTGAGACAAGTGAGACACAAAGCATTTAGGTTTCTATAGGGCCTTCATCTACTGCTGAATACTATACACTGACACAATTAAACATATCATTTGCTCAGCTAGTATGCAAATGCGGCATCAGTATTCCATATATAGTTTCCTCCTTTGAGTCCAAGATGATGGATGATATATTACAGCTGAGCAGGTCTTAGACTAATGACACAGCTGCATTACAATACAGACCGTAGTACACAGCTAATATTGTAGATGGAGACAGAACACTCTCACTCAGACACATACACACAAATGCCACCTTGTTTAATCCCGGGGAATCGGCTAAATTTGATTACCGTGACTTTTACAAACACACTCCATATGAGAGTAGACAATCCATGCATCAGCGAGGCAGAAGAGGGAGCGGGAAGAAGAGGAAGATAGAGACAAGGAGACAGAGAAATACGTGATGCTACAACATGCTGCAGTTTGAGGACTCTTGATGTGCACTTCAGAACAGAATTACTCTGATGTCATAATTTGCACTGAAAGTGCAACACACAAAAACACAGAAAAATGTCTCACCCTAAATCAAAGTAAATATGAAAAACAGCATATTTACCAGAATATGTCCCTAGGTTAAATCCTGTCAATGTGTACATTTTTAGGATAATGTTAGTGAAAAATGCTAGTCACAGCATTATGAGACTAAGTTCTTTCGCTGATATGATGGTCACCAGTTCACCCTTTCGACTCCTGTGATGTAGCAAGATCTATGAGGAGATCATGCCAACCAAAGGCTGAACATGATTTTGGACATGCCATAATGTCTACACTCCTCAATAACAAAACACGGACAATTACACAGATCGTTCGCATTCAGAACTTAATATTTGCATCTCCGTTCTTCAAATATAAAATGAGCAAACAGATGCTAAGAGATGATAAATCAAAGTGCTCCACCACAGCTGTCTGGAATTGTGTTATTATGATGTTGTATTTCTGTTTTGAAATGAATAACATTTATCATGCGCTGAGTCTTCAGTTTACAACTACATATTCTTACCAGATTTAATTAAAAAAGGAGCTGCTGCTTGCAAGTGGTCATCAGTGAGTTGAAGCATGAGGTCAACATACTCAGATCCATGAAATCTCATATCAACAAAGGTAACAATCTGAACTTGCATCAACTTTACAGATCATAAACAAATGTGATCCCGTTTCATCCATCTCACAAATGAAATGTGTGGTTTGATTGCTTCAACAAAAGCTATTTGAGTGTGGGCATTCTTAATGAAACATTAACTCCTCTTGGATAAGCTGTGAGATAGGTAGTTAATAATGGTGTGTGCTAACTTTAAAGAGGCAACTGTGCATGGAAACCACAATTGTATGCTCATCTGAAATATATCCAACAAACTTTGTTCTTAAATCATGAATATAATGTTGCACTTAAAAATGAGTCACACTCATAATCAGTATCTGTTCAAATAGATATTGTAGTGGAACTAAACAAAGAAGAATCTGTAGAGAGTAAATCTACATCAGGCCAGAAACCGCAAATTTGCAGACAGACTCTACCGGTGCAGAAATGAATCCAGTGAAATGCATGCGGAATTCACACTGAGAAAAAAATGTGAGGGCTACGCTGCAGTTCAGAAGTTACTGATCCTTTGTTGTTTTGGTGTAACATAGCTGTATGATTTTATTTTTCAAAGGCTTAGCCAAGCAGTCAAAGAGATTACAGATACATCAGTATATAAATATAATTCAAAAGTTGTTGTCCAGTTTACATAGAGTGTGGATTACAGTTTTATGGTACTGTAATTCCAGCTCATTATCGCTGAGTAGACATCTACATACTCCATGCAAACTGAGAAAGCAATATAAAAGGAGTCATGTACAACTCATAATCTTAGTTGTCTACAGATCGCTCACTGCATACTCACAATCTTAGAGTAGCTATTGAATATTGAAGTAGAATGTGAAATGATACAGATCTTATAGCCACATTAGGATTGAACTGTTATTCAAGTATGTTGAGAATCTACAGATGTTTTTTATATAATTCATCCATTCAGTTATTATTTTATACCCTGTCAAACTTTTCAGCACCACTTCCACCAAACCTAAAATCATCAACTTGCCTTCGAAAACATGAGCAGAGAGTATGAAATATGTACTGACTTCAGAAATCCTGAACTAGGCATATTCCTTACAAGTCCCTATGCTCCAGTTATTACTTAGTCAGAAAAAAGAACCGCTTAAGAAAAACCTCATCGAAATCAAAAAGGTTCCAGAACAACTTGTGCTTGATTTGCAGTGCAGTGTTTTGTTTATAACTCACATTCATGTGGGTATGCGAACATACAAAATCGCCTCGTGGTGCTTAAAAATATATTTGACTCCTGAACACACAGAAAAGCACAAAGTTATCAAAGTTAGATAAAGTTATACAGCTATCAAGACAAAACTCTACACATAAAGTACAAGCTCCCAGAATAGGATAACAAGGATTGTCTGTGCACAAGTACATACACTCACATACACATTTGAATGCATTATCCGCCTCCAATGAATTAAATCTAATTCACACAAGACTAGGATATTACAGGGGTTCTATGAGGTGACGTTTATGGAAACAGAAAGTATTGTCTCTACAGAACAGTCTGACTTCTTATTAAAGCTGAGTCCGCTGGTCATTCACTTCTTTTTGGTCGAGCTTGGATTCAAACAGCAAGTTAAAATTCCCACAGATGCACACGCATGGAGATACAATCAGGTTTAGGCACGTACACAACACCCCCACACTCACAGTAACACATTCCCAGTGTTTAATATATTTCTGTGTCTCCAGTTAACAATATTTTGTGTCAAATTATAGTGGGCAAGATAAATAGTGGGTCTGTGTAACGTGGAGAAAATAGAGCCAGAGGAAGATGTGGCGCTTCTAGTCGGGTAGGAGGACAGATGAGAGGAGAGGAGAAGAGAGGGTAAGAAAGGAGAGGAAAGTCAACACTAAGTCATACCTCAGACACCTGGCTTTCATCGACTAGACTTGTAAAACCTGGTTAATCCCAGTTTCTTGTGAACGCTATACTTGCTGAAATATTTGCTTGACTGAAATTCAGTGGAACACTGATCCCAACAATCCAAGAATCTAAAGCCCAAGCACACATACTGGCCCATTTGCAAATAAAAAGCTTGCTGGATAATTATTTTTCATTGTATCGTTGAACAAAAAAAAGTCAATTTAATTCTTTGAATTGATGACATTGGGTTCATAGAGCCAGTTTGGTTTGGCTGTCTGGAATTTGAGTTGAATATATAAGTCACAACAGACACAAAATTATGCTTGGTGTTAATTGGGCTATGCTTGGCTCAGGGAGAGATGTAGAGAAAGACAAAGAGGAGGAGAAAAAGATGGAGGGGGGGAAGAGAAAGAGCCTGGAGGACTAATTAGTGATTATAACTTGGCGCTCTCCAAACATAAAATATTTCTCAACTCAAAAGACAGAGAAATAATTAAAAATAAAAGAATAGGAATCAAACACATGGAGCTGTGAAATAACCCTCTGGTCTCGTGTGTGCGCATCTGTGCGTGTGTACACATGTAGGCATGTATGTGTGTGCATGTGTGAATGTGCATGCTGTCTCTTTTTGCCCCGTCATTAAACTGTGCTTTACTCTGGTAAACGGCAGCAGCACAGAGCTCAATGTCAGCTGCAGAGGTTACAGCCATAGGCAGGCTCTAGGACACACACATGCACACACATACACACACTGACATGGATAAAATAAATCTCTCACAATCATTTAATCTAACAAATGCCTGAGAAACACACACGTTTTTTTTAAGAAAAAACTTTTTGCAAAATTTCCAAAAAAGTGTGTCACTTTTCACTTCTTGTGACATTTTGCCAACATAATGCAGAGTGTGAACTTCTCACAGTCCAGCCTCTGAGTGTGTAGGACGTTAGAAACTCACATATCAGAGTCATAAATCAAGTTCACCCTTCACCACCGGATAAATGAAACACAGAGGCCTGCAACCGCCTGTTTGCTAACTGCCGAGCTCTGGGTTTCCTCGTCTTTTCATTGAATCTTTTTCTCACACTTTAGTAAGTGACATCATCCCTCCTTTATAACTTCTCCACCAGATATTTCTGCCCACACAGATATATCTCCACATAAAAAAGAGGGACAACTTAATATATCTGTTTAATGGCTCATAAACAACACTAATGACATGAATTATAAATGAAAAGTTTTGTTTAGTCGCAGAATCATAGCTCCCACAAGACGCTACAAATTGCGAGTGGGTTACTGACTTCTTTACAGGGGAAACACATCTTTTGTCCTCCACGAATTGTTGTTCTAATCTCTCATGAATGATTGGCATCTCAAGCACACATACCAACTGTCATGTATTCATCATCGCCTCCAGTTCACTGGAAAATCTTGAATGGTGTTTCTGTCAAATATGAATCATCGATCATACTATTAACACAATCACTAACACACAGATGCACATATAATCTGTTGCCACGGCAACACCTCCAAAGGCAACACACACACACACACACACAAAAGAGAGGCAATGCTCTTCAACATGTATGACTTTTGATCCACTTCTCATTCAAGCATGTTGGTGTCATGCAGCTGCACAGCCAGACGTGAGCGTGTGTAAATTGTCAACTAGCCTGCTTTCGCACCATATGGCAGCCAGCATATCACTGTGTGATGACAACAAGCGCTACAAAGAAACACTGCATGTTTCATAGCATAACATATATCATTATGTATTATTGATAATGAATAATACCAGTTTCTCATATTGTTCTTGCTGCTAAGCTGAGCAACATGTGGAGCATGAACATATGACATGCATAGTGTGTGATGTACTTGAGCCTGCATCAACTCATTTGAGAGCTGCATCATTTCAATCATAGCAGGAGATGCTCTGAAACTGAAAGCCTTTAAAATGCACATTAAACCACGCATTGATATTCACATTACCACAGTGTTTATTTGCATGGCTCATAGTTTGAATTTAAGCTTTCAGTCTGGCTCTTTAAGTCAGGATGTCAAGGGTAGCCACAACAATAATCAAATACTTTCATCGGCTTGAGTCCCAGGACTGCATATTTAAGTCTTTGCCCACATTTGAAAAAGTTTGATAGTTTTCTTATTGAAGTTTCTGCTAAAACCAAGTTAGTATTTCCAGATGGGTAGAAAGCACAGACTCCACCATCAGCCTATCCACCTGAGTGGGGTTTGTTATCTGAAACATGCCCAATGTCTATTACCATGGACAGATACACATACACCCCCAATCTATTATTGAACAAAAGGCTCACGCCTCCGCTCAGCCCTTCAGGGAGGAATCCATCCCTCCATCCCAGAATAATTTCACACATCAGTAGATACACAAAAGAGAGAGAGAGAGAGAGTGGGGGGAAAAGGAAGGAAGAGAAAAGAGGACGAAGAGGAAGAGGACTGAAGGGGACAAAGTATGCATGGGGTCACGGCTCAGTGTTTCTGGGAGACCAAAGAGTCATGGGGAGCCATGCGTGACTAAACAGAGATCAGAGGATCATACATAATCGCGCACACATACACACATAAACACCTTTGCACAGACATACACATGAAGAAAAAAACATAAAATGAAAACTTGCAAAGATTGAGTTTTGGCTTAATCTGCAGCATTCTCATCCAAACACAGAATGTTTTCTTATCTTCCCATACGCTCACAAAAACTAAGGATAATATAAAATGTATACAATTCATAACGTGTAAAAACCAATACATGTTATTCTCACAATTCTATAGAAACGTAGAAGATAAAAAATATTTAGTACAAACACCTGAAGGTTTCTAAATACTTGCTATGCTCAACACATCATCTGTTGAAGACACATCACCACACATGAGCAACACCTAGACCATAACTGTATCACATTTTGAGCTAATACACAATCACAGACACACAGTGAGAGGATTTGACTGCCTTGATAAATTGAAAGCTTCAAATGTGACAGCTGACTTGACAGGTGACGGCTGATTGGTCTGAATGTTCCACATCTGAAAATGTCCTTCACTACAATGTATGGTGGATGTACAAATAAAAATCTGTAGAAATAGTCTGAAAATGTATGATAATATTTGTTTTTTCTACATGCTTTTGATGTAAAGGTGAGTATTTCTTACAATATTTGCAATGCAGACCGTTTAAAATGAACAAATACAGGGGAAAAATGCATTTACAGATACAAAATAATTGAATGCAGTAATCTAGAGCTCTGCAAATCCCCAAAGACACACTCACACGCATTGGCAAGAACACATACACAGATTAGAATTGATACAAACGCTACACGCGGAGCATTCATACGCATGTCTCCCACGAAGAAAGTACCAAAAAAGAGAAGCGGCAGACACAATGGGGTGTTTAAGTATGCAGAAAACTTTATGCCTGGTTGGAAGAGGAGCTTTGAAGGAATCCGCTGAGGGACACCCAACCTCCCCCTGAACTGAGTCTGTACCTCCTCATCAGAGAAAGCCACGTAGAGGAGTGTATGGTGAATGTGGGTTTGTGGTGGGGGTGTAAACACAGATAGATACAGAGAAGAGTAGATGGTAGGTTTCTAAAGACATTGAGGAGACCAGTGGAGAGTGGCAGGAAACAAGGAGGGGGAAATAGGCAGCAACAAGGGGTTTTGGTCGTTTCCTTGAGCCTTGTGAGCAATTGCTCTTGGTTAGGCTGATGTGTGGAGATCCCTAACCAACTGTGGTCAAGTTGTTCTGAATCGCACACTGCTTATTCATATGAATGCACTGTTCAGAAGGAACCATGCTTAACTCCCAGTATGACCTTCATTGAGATGGATTGCATGAAAAATTTAATGACTTTCCTGAGAGAAAAACCACAGGCCAAATCAGCTTTGTATTGCATAATAATGCTGGATCTCATAATCAATAACACAAACACACAAACACACATCCGTAATGGAGTGTACCGCCTGCACATGGAGAAAATGTCTCAGCAGAGGCGAACCACATCACAATGGATGGAGCAAACCACCAGTGGAGAGCTGTGCCATGCATAAACAAGGAGCTATTGACGATAAATGCCTGCATCCATTTCCACCCATCAAACGTTTTCCAAAGCTAACAGCTTAAGTATGGAACATGCGACTTTGAAAAGCTTTTAACACTCCAGAAGTTTAGCTCTGGGTCATCTTTGGTCAAAAATAAAGAGTTGTCTCAAGCTTAGTTGGCCCCATTTTATGTTTGACTACATGTCTAGGAGCAAAACTTCAGTAATCTGTTCATGCCGCAAATATGATGCTAACCTTGCCCCAGGACAAGGCTGCCTCAGCCTGATATTAATAAGTGGTAGCTATGTGCATGTTAAAAAAGGGAAAATAAATGAAGTTACACATTTTGTACTACACTGAAGAAACTTTAAAAAGCCTTAAAGATACTCATACTTTCCTTATTTCATATTCAGAAATCATCTGGGCCCCAGTTTTTGTCAATTATTTCTGATGCAAAATCTCTTTCCGAAATATTTCATGTCCTGGGATATCTTTACACACTGCAACAGAAGTATGTTTTCTGAGTATAATATAGAGCAGACAAAAACAATTAGGAATCAAAAGATACAAGAAATCTAAAAGCTTTCTATAGTTGCATAGCAACAATGTTAGATCCATTTAACAATCTTTTTGTCACAATATCAGACAAAATTGTCAACTTGCTGCAATCTGTTTCCAGCTTCATTCTGACATCGCTTTCACTCTAATCGATTTCCTGGCAGAGGGCTTTTGATTTCCCCAAACCCATCCTCCTGGATTTATTATCATTTTAGGCTGACAAAGATGCATAGCCATGCCAACATACCTGTTTGGACAGAGTTTTAGGAGGTGTGTAAAGCAAAGAAAGCTTAACATGTGTCTCCATTTGACGTTCATTAGCCATGCATCAAGAGTGCCAAAAAACAGCAAACGTTGCCCATTTAAACAACACTGTCACATTGTACAGCTTCAAACACGATACAAACAGCTTGACAACGCCGTTAGTCCAAGCCATGCCGTTAATTGGCTCAACATTATTTCTTCTGTTGTACTCATTGGATTGCTTGTTTTTCAACCCTACCCAAAAAAAACTGCTCTTTCATGTCACTGTGCCAGAAGTAATCAGTCAACTTGATGGAGTGGATGGATTTAAAGGTCTGAACTTAGTCATCCCTTCACTTTAAAAGACCAACATATTGCCATTTCAAACAAGGAAGTGGCCATATTTGATCAAATATGACCCTTTTTGTTGTTGTTGTTGTCATCGCTGTTTTGTTCTTCTCCTTTTTCAACAGTGACACCCAGCTTCAGCTTAAGAAAATTTTAATCTCTGGCCTTATTTCTCTAACTGTGATTGTATGAGACGCAAAAGCCTGTGATCCCATAACTAAACCCAGAGTTGTGTGTTTTTAAAGAAAATCTTTTTTCTTTTTTTCGTCTAATATGTGGGGATTTTTCGGCATGAATTTTGCTTACTGATTTTTTTTCCTTTATTTCCAAGTGTCACAGTTTTAAGATCCTCACTGAAAGGGCTGTTGTGTTTGTTTACCTCCTCTTCATCTCTAAATGTGACATTATTTAGAGATGAGTCACCCGCAAAAGAAAAAGAAGAAATGCAGCTCATCTCACTGTCACGGATATTCCCTTCTTGAGTGCGTCTCTATCTCTCTCTCTCACCTCGTTGGTGTTCCAGCGATGGCGCTCCTTGGGCAGAGAGGAACATTTGGGTAGACACTCCAGCAGCTTCTTAGGAAGGTAGATTTTTAACTGGCCTGGCTCATCTGGAGTGTAGGGAGAGGTGAGGGAGGAAAGCAAAAGTAAGATTAAGTGAGGTAAGGCATAAGCAAGAAGAGGAAAGACATTTCAAATCAGATCCAGGGAGATTGTGAACGGAGAATACCACCTTTCCGGAAGCTGTCTAAAGAAAAATCCCAACAAACTTCAATTGCATAGAATTCCTAATGGCTTAATTTGACCATAAGCAAGTAAATTAGGTTTGTTGTATAAAAGATTTGTTCAGCCCCTTGAAATAAAAAGCTTTAATTAATTTTTGTCCATCTCGTACTCCAGCGGGATGTTTATATTTAGTCAGAAATACGGTTGAGAATTTTTTGTATAACAGCAAAAGGAGATGTCAGGGCTAAGAGTTTGAATGGCTCTGATAGCTTGTCACTCCTAATTGTCTGTGTCTGTGCTTTCTGGCTCTTGAACCCAGGCTTTCTCAGTTGACCGAAGAGAGAACTACAAAGGGCTCTTGGAAAAGAGATAAAACCTCCTCAAGAACCAAGTGGAAGTAAAATTGTTTCCTACTCAAGCACTTGTATTTTTTCCCTAATTGATTAAATGTGCCAACTATTTGAAGTCTTTCAATGGCATTGCTTGGTAGCCATGTATTTCCAATCAGTGTACAAAAATAGGTGACACTTTTCCCAAGTGTAGTGTCAGAGGGAGCGGCGGAGCTTTTACTTGAGGACATCAGGTGGGGGTGCACCTGGTGTCCATCCAGAAACAGAGGTGGATTAAGGAGAAACCATTAGCATACATTATCCATGCATTTGGGGTTGGGTTGGTAAATATAACGGCCAATCACATGGGCATTTTTTTTTATCCCTTTTAAAAGCAACATTCTCCCCACAGTGTTATACAGACAGTTTGGTAATGGAGTGGAGAATCCCAGAATAGCTGCTCCTGTGAGGAAACTATTTTTGTAGAGGAGTTGGAGAGTCACAAGCTAAGGGCAGGTGATGTTTAATTCGAGGTTCAAATTATGTCTCTGGACATACTGACAATCCTGGAGGGCAACAAATCACTATTTCATTTGGAATTATAGTGAGCCAACCCACAGCTTGGCAAAAAAACTGTTATGTTTTACTTCACTCTGGCATCACTTAACTTGAAGAGTGTAGTAATATGCCATATTTTCCCCATGTTTAAGTCCAGCACTGATTTTGCTGACAACTACCATCACTATTGCCAACACAACCTATAGTGATAATAATATTTTGGAAAGAGCAATAAGATTGTCATTCCTATAACAGCAAAACTGCTCAGAGGTGCTGAATTACCAGTAAAAACTACTCTTTTTGTTCCTCTTCTCCCTCTGCACCGCGTGGTGAATCACCAAAACATCCAATAAGACCAGGTAAGGTTAAAGAAATATAACCGCACATAGATTG
>JAPMNP010673858.1:0-18116 GCA_029874935.1 Atherina boyeri | reverse complement strand
TAAACAATAACATCATTTAGGGGCTGCAAATCCGTTTTTGAAATGAAAATATCATGGCTAAATTACGGTTGTCAGTGATATAAGTATTTTAAATGACAAAATATTGGAAATTAACATATTGTTTTAATGTCTTGGTACATATCAGCACCATTTAATGATAACTTAAAAGTAAAGATGATACATAATTCTTACATATGGCACTTTTAATGTTTTTGGTTTGCATTTTTTTTTCTGGAAATGGGGGATCAATGACCGTTCAGTGCTAGTTTGGTCAAAATTGTGACAAGAAATCTGCAGTGACACTCATGGCTTTGAGTTCTGGCTGCAAGATTCAAATGACGGGGCACTAATTCGCATACCAGCTGTCCTTTAACAAGCCAGAAGGTGCAGCAGAGGATCTGACCTTTTGATCTCTCGCTGCTGTTGCTCGGCACAGCTGCTGGAACACGTTCACCTAGCTGTCAGACCTCTGCTCCCCTTCAGATGAAGCTGCTATTCTCTAAGTAACTTACTCAATCTGTTTTTCTGCTCTGCTGCGATGCTCTTCGGTTAAAATCTTGGAGAAGTCTGGCTTTCGGAGAGCGGCGAGGGTTGAATCTGACAGGCTGACTAAGGCTGACCACATAACAAACCTGCTAATGAGCCTTTTTCTATCTCTTCTCCCAGTGCCAATTCGCAGACTCCTCTGCAGCGAACACACACGTTTGTCACACGCGCGGCTGAGTTGCATCACATCTCCATGGCAGCAGCGTAGAAAGGAAGTCGAAGCCAGCTGCATCCTCTCACGCTCATGACTGTGTGTGTGTGTTTGTGTGTGTGTGTCTTCCAGGGGCACCGCCATCTCCGGTATCGTGTTCGGCGTGGTGTTTTTGATGGGGGCGGTGGCGGCCTTGTTTCTGTGCTTGTGTATGTGCATGAAGAACGGGCGTGGCGCGCGGGTCGGCGTGTTCAGCACCTCCTACGTCAACACTGTGAGCCAGGGATACCCAGGTGGGTTGACGCACTGTAGAAGTCGGTACTGTCTTATAATCTGGAAGGTATGCACAGCTGATGACAAATAAAAGGAAAAAAACTGACGTTTTGCCCCCAATAATAACAGTTTTATCCATTATTTAGTCCACTTGTCTTATTCTTGAGTACAAAGACAAAAGGGGAATCCATGGACTGATCCAAATATGTTCCACTCCACTATGTTAGGTGGGGATGATCCCCCTTTCAGCTTGGTCAGGCCCTGCTACTTTTTTTTTTTTTTTTTCCACTCATACTTCAGTCCCTCCTTTTATAATGGTACAGTTGTTAGTCCATATAACCACCAGGGGGCAGTGCAGAGAACAGAGTTCACCTGAGTTCTGGCGTCAACGTGGAGATCATCATGATCATGTCATTCTAAGAAAGAAACATGAAAGGAGGCAGCACTGAAGACGACGGTGGTCTATGGGGTCATTACATACATATACTTATTCTTTGTTCCTTTACTGCCCAAACCAAACTGATATCCATACCAATATCAGAGTTCACTGGTAAGGAGTGTGGACCAGAATGCCAGATGTGACGACTGATTGGTTAACTGTGCGATATATCAAATGGGTCGTCCTGCAGCCATCCTCTATGTAAGGCTAGAAAACTGTCAAAATCTTTGTAAAAAAAAAAAAGATCAAGTGGTTTTTGGTGGATTCGGTTGACTATCGTGAAAAAGCATCTACATTTTTAAAAAAAAAGGTATTTATTCAACAGATTGTATTTTCATTAACACCTTTTGACAGCCGTAGTTTTTTTCACATTGGTATAAGGTTCTGTTGTTTCGGAACACTTTTTATCAATACCGAGTACGAGTACACGCTCATAGTATCGGACCGATACTAATATCGGTATCAGTGTATCCCTACTTCGTACAATGAAATTAAGAACACTTTCTAGGAATGGTTGATAAATTGGGGTCCTTGAGTCTAAACTGTGGAGTTCATTTGAGTCCAATTAGATTTACTTCCAACTACATTATTTGGATACGTTAGTACGACATTGAGGGATTTGATTTAGTAGGATTCCAGTCAGGCTAACATCTACATAAATTTAGATTAAGAAGTCCAAGTTAGACAACAATAGCATCAGGTAGACACACTACATCCTGTGTTGGTTTGTATCGGAATTTAACACTTGTCTACAGGCGGCATCACAGATATTAAGCTTTTGCAAGTAACTAAAAAATAAATGAACATTGACCTAAATTTTGTTTCATTGGATGAAGACAGGGCTATGATGTAGTATTGATCAGCCTGAAATTAACTTGCTTTTCACTGTTTTGCACTGAAGCTGGGATGAAATCTTGCATGCTGAACTTTTGAGCTTTAGTTGATTCAAATATACCATTTTTAGGCACCATGGCAGCATCCATCCACAGCATTTCAAGCTTGTTTCTTAACAAACATGAACACCAGATATGAAGCATCTTAAATCAACATATAGATCTGGAAACATATTCACGAAATGGGAAATGGTTTCATTTTTCATGCAGTCTGTTACAGATTTTGTCTTCGGTGACAGTGTAACCTCATCCCTTCTCCTCAGGCCAGTACTTCTGAAAGCGGCAGCAAAGGGGGAAAAGGGAAAAAAAGAAAAAGTGTAATCAATATCTCACTGGCTCCACCTCGGCCTTGAGCAACATATGTGAACACGGAGGATTAATATCTGAACACAAAGGGAGAGATGTCTATGAGCTCTGTTGGTGTTTTCTTTTTTTTCCCCTCTTCCCTCCTTCATATTTATTACTGTTATCATGTTGCCCCTAAACACTCAACAGGAAACAAAGTTTCCATGTTGTTCTCACAAGCACACTCTGCACATCAGAACGGGTGCTCCATGCAAATCCTCTAGCCTAAGGAATGCTTCTTTTTTTTCCTTTCTTTTTCTTAAGGCTCATCATTTATTCATAATGCTTCATTCTCCTCTGTGCATCCCCTTCATGCTACGCTGGCCAGGCGCCTTTCATGCTGCCTTGTAGCTCTGATCAGGTTTCATGAAGACGGCACTCGGCGTGATGCAATATGAATGCTTCTGTACTGTATGTAGCAGCGTGGGAATTACTTTGTCGTGCTGGATGTGAAGGGCTTTCTTGTCCAGTGTCCCACTGATGACAGTTTCAGATCAGCACTTGATGTCTAAAAATAAAGCTATTACTCAATTATGAGATTGGGTGCAATATACAAAAGGCTAGCCATGGGGTTCAACTTCAGTCTTCTTTTCTTTCATGTCTGCCAGTTCAATTTTTCATTGAATTATGAATTCCCTCTAAAAAGCTGCTAAAAGTCATTTTTATTTCCAGCTTCCATGATCTCTTCCTTAAGTGTGTGGTTTCACCATTCCACCACTAGAGGGTGCAATTGAGTTGCAGAAACTTGTTTAATTGGGGCAGGGATCCTGAGCTTAAGTGGATCTCACTTGCATTAAATATGGAAGAAATGTTATGACTGAAGTAATCATGCTTCTGAAAAATCTGTGTTGTTTATGTTTTTATTTTGCTTCTTATTTCAGGGCCTCCACCTCCATACACCTATGATTATGAGATGTATCCACCGTCCTTGCATCCGCCGCCCTATACCCCAACTCAACCTCGGCCGGTCAACTACTCTCCACCACCACCGTATCCTGGGTGCACCCGCAAGTGATTGCCCCACATTTTAGATGCCATCCAGGCCAGCTTCACCTCCCATAGCCTGGATTTAGAGACCTGGAGATGTCTGTACAGCGTGGGGTGTTGCTGTGTGGGTACAACTCACCACATTGACCACATTAAAACTTTGAGGAGTGGCAAGCCAGAATACCGTAGTTGATGTCGCTGTGTTTTAGCTGCTCTGCAGGAACATATGGTGGGGAAAATAATCATTTGGTAAAATGTGGGTCAGGACGGCCAGAGAATGCCCCACCGAGTCTGATAGACTTAACTGTTGGCCGGCCTGCAGCTGGAACTAACTGCACGCCAATGACCAATATGCTTTCCATCCCATCTGTGCACATCAAAGATAGCACACTGTTTGGATGAAGGTGAAGACTACTTTTCTCAACATGAACTGGAACCTCACATCGCTGGATGGGGAGAAAATATCTCCAAAACAATATAAAGTCTTTTTTCTAATGTTTTATTTTTTCTTTCAATGTTTGTATTTCTACCATAATTAATTTTGAACTTGATGTACATAAGTAACTGCGGTGGGAGTTTATGATTAAAGCCATTCTAAACAAGTCAGGTCTGGACCTGTCTTGTGTAGACACGGAGACTGGAATTTAATGTTTTATTTGTTTAATGACATGACCAATTTAAAGGACTGGCTTTTTGGTAATGAACTGGCTTTTATTACCTTACTTGAATTCTATATGAGAGTGGAAACAAAACTGATCACACTGAAAAAGATTAATGTAATAAAATTGCGGTAGTAGAGAAATCAAGGATTTTTAATTAGCTATGACTGTGAACAGATTGGGTTGAATTGTAAGCAATGTCAGATAAATAACTGTTTCCTTGCTCTCGGTGCCTGTGTTTTAAATTAAACATGTTGATAAATTTAAACGCTGACTCTAGCCTCCATTTATTCAGATCAATTATTAATAAAGCATGCGCACACGTCGACTGAGATTTTCTCTTTTTCTTATTAACTAAACAACATAACGGTTTGTGCGTGTAGTCTTGGTGCTCGTCTCCACGCAAGAGAATACAAAACAAAATAGACGCTGGTCTCGGGAAGATGACGCGCACACGAATGAGGCTGCGTGCCGGCGCGTGTTAATCCCACTCCGCCGTGGTCAGGTGATGCGGCTCTGAGCAGCTGTGCGGCTTCGGTATCGCTCACAATCAGACAACGGGAGTCATCGGCGGCGAGCGCACACAATTTCCCAACCGACTGAAACGTTAAATCGTTTGGACAAACGCTATCCATAGGAGCGTTGTGTGAGCGAAGCAACATGGAGGACCGAGTAGCTTTACTGCTGCTGGTTGTAGCGGCTTCGGCTATGGCCTCGGAGGTAAGAAAAATCAGTTTTTTGTGTGTGTGCTTAAACCTATAGTATATTCGACCATATTGTTGCTGTCGTCACAGACAAGCTAACTAGAGTTAGCTAAATGTTAGCCCGGAAGCTGAGCCGTCGTGCTTTCAAGACTAAAGCTTAACCTTTATTTAATTAATAATTTTTTTGAAAATCCTTAGAAATTGATCAAAGCTTTTAAGGATATTTGAACCGTAAATTAACATTACTCCTCTTTCGTACTATGCACATGCGGTCTGAGTCGATATTATAGGAATAATATGCATAATATTTACCTGTCGTTTTATGTTGAAGATTTCCACCTGACGTAGCTCTTTAAAATATAGCTAGCTCGACACTGAGCGTGAATACTTGGGTATTTCTAAACCAGAGGTTAGGTGTTGTTTGGTCAATGTCCAGTTAATATGTGGACATTTTCTCGATATTTCTATTGTTTATTATTATTATAATTGATCGCCCAAGAGGCATTAGATACTTACTGAAAGTTGAATTGCCTCCATTTCGTTGTTCTGCGACGATGTTCCCCTGGCAAATCCCTGTGTTAAGCCTGTGGTATCTGATTTATTGAGACAGCGTAACAATGAAGAAAATGTCCGACATACATGATTTAAAGCTACCACCATTTAGTATATTTATTTGTGTTAACGCGAAAAGCACCACGTTTAGCTTTTTATTTATAATGTCACAAGTCAGTTGTATACGCTAACCTTAACAATATTGTGAACATAGCAACGAATACTGTAGTGATCATAAGGCGTATTCACAGTTGGTTTGGACGATTCTCCAATGTCAAAGTAACCACACTCGATTCTAATAAGACGAATAGTCTCGTTTTACATATTCCCCCGGGCTCATATTTGGGAGTGGGCGTGTTTTTTGGGGTTGGAAATATGTTTGTAACACCGTGTTGTCTCTTAATGAAGGCTTGACGTTTGATTTTGGTCAAAAGAAAAGAGACTAAATCGTGAAGATGGGAGTTAACATGGGAAACAAACATTATTGACGCCCTCCACGTATTTTTGTTAGATGGTAGAGAATAGAGAGGTAAGATGGCGGCGGTGCACTGCAGCATTTATGGAGGGGTCGGGAAGCTGGGAAGGCAACAGCAGCGTTGATTTTAAGTGCTGCCTTTAAGGCTTTTCATTAACCCATCATGCAGTTTGAAAGGATAAGTTACCCTGGACATTTTTTTTATACTAAATTCACTTAATGTTATCTTTTAAACCATGCAGCTGGGTTCACAAAATCATAGCTCATACATTATCTTATTGAGTCTCCACTTCAAAACATATCTAATTTCATCACATTTCCTTGATCTCCTACGTGCCCCTGAAATGTGTAAACGCTTGCATATTGGTTTAAAAGTATTTTTTAAACAATTTGAAGGCTAGAATTCAAAATAACTATTAGGTTCACCCTTTATTAAGACAATAAGCTAAATTTGATGTCTAAAATTTCCCAAAACAGTCTAAATGCCATCTGAAATATTAGGGATTCCCCAACTGAGAAGTGCTCTCCTGCCTACATCTAGTATTTGAATACTACAGGTAGACATTATAGTTTTGCCTCATTGTTGGGGAAATAATACATTCATGTTCACAAGTAGCCACTCCACTATTGGGTGTCAAATGTGGTTTATGGCAGCTGTAGTTCAGTGTTATCTGTGGTATCTTTAGTTGTAAAAGTTAAAGCTTATCTTGCCTACATATTTGAGTGATCAATATTACTGACTGTTAATGTCTACTGCTTGGCTTGGGGCTGTTGTTTTAGTCATTTTAGGGTTAGTTTCCCTCTAATTTGATGAATGAGGGGAAATGTGGCTGCTGATCTTCATTGTTCCCTCCGGTACTCTGTAATCAGTGGATTTGGAATGAATAGTTTGGGCTCTGGCTTTGTTCATAATCCATTGCTGAGGTCATTTCAGACAGTTTGTACTCTTTGTGTTCATGGTTTAAAATCTAAACAACAAAGGCAGAAATGGTGAAATGTGATTAGAGTGAGCTGCCTAAATGGCTATAAATAATATTGAGATTAATTTTGACTTAAAAATGAGATGTTTTAAAGTTTTTGATCTTGCAAGAGCTATTTTTTCATTACTGGCCCATAAACACACACAGTCATTGCTAAACACACAGCACTAGGAAGCCGCCTGTTCTTGATGGGTTTGTCCTATATGGACAGGCAGTGGTGTGAAGTGTGGGAGCTGGATGCCAGCCTTTGTGTATTTGTAAATCCTTGGGAAATGGTTCTTGGATGGGTACAGACAGTCTGTGTGTGTGCATACTGCAGTCTTTCAGCCTTGGGGGGGGGACCAGCCCTCTCCTCTTATTAGAACCTTAATGCCATTATGCCTGTTGGTGCTGCCAGTGTTTCTCTCTGGCATCTTCTCTGCTGCTCATACTGCATTTTTAGGTATTTGAAGAAAACAGACAGATTTTCTTATTTTATTTGCTTTCCCCAGCATTGCTTTAATCTTTGTGATATGTTTTGCATAATGCCTTTTGCCAGCCCTCAGAGAAATTTGAACTTTGTGTTTAACCCAGTAAATGCAGTTTACTTCAAAGAGACAATCAACACCAATAGTGGCATAAGCTTTTACACTTGACTGTTGAACCGACCTGGTGATGGAGAAACCATTGCTCTGCTGCCACACAGGAAATATCTTGGATGTACCATCTGAAACTGTTAATTTGTTAATAATTAATTTCTGGTTTGTGTTCTACAGCGGAAGAAAAGAAAAAAACATTTTGATCACTTAATCAGTGAAGTTATTTTCACTTGAAATATGTAGGCTAGTTTTAGTTTCTCACACGTTGATTTATTCTGATTTTCTAAATGATCAGTTGGCTTATCATTTGTACATTTTGTGTTCACTAGTTCAGAAAGTTATCAGTTGTAATCTGTATGGATGATGGATAAGTCAACTTTGTCTGGTTATAAGAGAAGAGCAGTCCTAAAATTTGGAGTTGTAACATAATATTAATAATTCGGCAAACTGAAAACATGCAAAACTGTAAAAGATTAAGTACATTTGTATATAAAGTAAATCAATAATTAAAGTCAACTTTGACTTTGAAAAATATGCAATCATTGGCTGTTTTATCCTTGTTCTTTGTAGGCTTAACAGTCAGTGTGGTAAATAACTGATATATTGTGCCTGTTTCTTTTGATATGATAGGAAAGAGTATTTTCTTTTTTTATGCCTCAAAGCTAGATTGAAATAGTTAAGAAGAACCAGATTTATTGTTACACATTGCCTGTTCCTCATATATTTGAAAACTTCCTAGTATTTGGTTATAAAACAAATATAGTTGCATGGAGTTATTTAGAAATGGTGTCATCACATACTGTACTTTACACCAGCATCTGCCAACAACAGATTTCACAGAGTAATCATGAGTGCTAAGCAGCCACCTGTGTGGCATCAAGCATTGTATTCAGTAGAACTACTAACTCATGTACAAAAGGTATTCCTGAAAATTTGATGTTATAAATGATTCGTCATTATTGCTTTTCATTACCTTATGTGGAACAGGTATCTGCCATATAAAAAAATTCACAGGCAAATTTTAGGTTGTGATATTAATAAATGGCACAACTTCAGTGCTACAAGACAAGTTTAAGACGACAACTTTGCTACGATTTTCTCTGTATTGACCCGTAAAAGAATCCCTCAGGTAAAGTAAGAAGTGACAGATTATCTCAGGACAGCATAGCTTTCATCTTAGCACCACACGGCTCATTCACAGGTGTTGCTGCTCACCGCTGACTGACCAGCCTCGAAGCAGAGAATACTCCACCTGGGTCGGCAGTGGATGACGCCAAATATTTGGCTTTGTGCCCAGATCCAGTATCAGGCTCTGTTTTTTTTGTTTTTTTTCCCCTTTGCTTTTCATTTTCTTTGCTTAATCCTTTATACTAAACCAGTGAGGCTAAAAGCTGGCAATGAAAATTAATTGTGCTAACAGCACATTGTCCATCTTGGTGATGTCAACAACAATGTTGCAGTCCTCCCAATTTATGCTCCCACTGCACTCCCCTCCACTATCTCTGTCCTGGAGAAAAGAATTCCTGACCTTTTTGATGCTGTTGTTTCTGTTGTCATAGTAAACGGGATGACACCGATGTGCTTGCTGTCTTTTCGAGCTGTCTCTCCATGATGTCTCCTCTTTGTCTACCTAATAAAACCCCAGACATAGGTTTCCCCAGCAGTGATGTAAATCGTATAAACATCAAACTCTTGAAAGGGTTCACCTGTACTTTATCACCTTTTTTCTGCATCATATCCTTCTTTTTTCAGATCAATAGTTTGATTGTTCATAGTGAGCTTCTCCTGTTTGGAAAAATGGCATCCCCCTGTTTCAGAAGCATGTTAGGAATCTGGTAGTGCTGATTTCACCTGTTAGAGGCCATTGGGCAACTCAAAGGCCTGCTTTGTGCTGCACAACCTGGCCTCTGAATAAAATGCTGTGACGTTTGATTTGATCCATCAAGCTGACTACAGAGAAGATTGTGATTTGCAACGTTAGTTCAGATATAAATGATAAATGAAACAACTGTAAATTCTGCTTCAAGCGCATCAGTGACTATTACTTGAGGGAAATTAATTAAAGCAATTTTAGAGTCGTGAATCAATCAAATCTATAGCTTAAGTCATGTTTGTTATGACAAATTAGTCCCTGATATACATTATAGAGGATGGGTCGTCATTATTATTCTATAGAGGTAAGCTTTATTATGGATGTATATACTTGTTTCTGATTACCTTGGCATGTTATCGATAGCTAATATGTATCGGATAAAGTGTATAGTTGGTGTGCTGCATTTCCTGTGAAAAGTCTACATCGTCACTTTTTGCTCTTTATAACAGGCAAACAATTTGTTTTAGGTGGTCAAATATGTAGTTTATTGCCTGGTAGACTTCAGAAACACATTCTCCCTCCCACTTTGGGATTGGAGTGAATCTCCACAAGGCAGCACCATTCATCGTCATTCAAATGTTATTTCCATCTGTAAATATCAGCAATGCGCCATGAAGATGCGCTCTTCATTTTACTGCTGCTGAGTAAGCAGCTGTTGGTACAGAATCAGAATGATAAGTTGAGAAACGAGTCACTCTGACCTGCACAGTTACTCAGCAGCAGGCATAGAGCACATCCACACACACACACACACACACACACACACACACACACACACACACACACACACACAGGCTCCATCTGGAAGCATGTACTTGCCACTGAGGTCTATCATAAGCATCATATGTCTGAGTCAGGGATGTGTTGTGATGCATGACTGACCTTCCACTAAGATGTGACTTAAATCATGATCTTACCACCGCCCATATAAAAACTTATTTTAAAAATGGATTGGATCATAGTGATAGTTGGCAGTTTTCATGGTGATTGCAGCTCAATACGTTTTATATTGCCGGTATGTGTTCATCATCCATTTGCAGGGTTCCTCACAGAATCCAGTGTTTCATGACTTAATTGTCTTTCAAGAGCAGAAATTAAATACAAAAGACTGGAAACCCCAGCATTATCATGAAAAGTCTACCCTTTTTTATATTTCGTTCCCCCTATTTCTGATTAAATGTTATTTTCAATCTATAAACTGCATTTTAAATGAGAAGAATAATTTGCGTGCATTTTACTGAAAAACCTTTGTTCCATCTCAGCAGTTTAATGTGATAAATGCAGACATTAGTTATTCACAAGCGCAATCTTTCCCTTATTGCCCTCATAAATTCTTCCAGAGAAATGAGAAATGAGCCGTAGAAATATTTCTTGCAGCCACGGTGGAGTTGAACTCGGTGCATCCCCCCTCCCCATCATGGAGTATTTTCATCTTTTCAGCACTTATTTCTGACATTATATGTCTAAGAAACTGCGTTGTCTCAGTATGTTGTTGACTCCTGCAGAGGTTGCTGACTCATTTTCTTTTTGAGTTTAGGAGTCTTTTAAAGAAGTTCCTACTTAATGATGACATTATTTCATTTAGCTGTCTCTGTCACCACATAAAAATCCCACAAGGGTGTTTGGTTATAGTCCTTTACCAGCAGAGATTATGTCATCTTGTTTTTCCTCTCCTCCTATGTCTCCAGGTCCTCATCCTAGCTGTTCAGGGTTGCAATAGCAGTAGAGCCTTCCCCGGGTGCTTGATACTTGGACCGCGATTAGGCCACTTTGTGTCTCCTGTCGCTTCTCTCACCATCTCTTTTTGATTTTTACTGTTTTCCATCTTAAAAAGCATTCACTTCTGTTTTTTATTTGTGAAAATCTACCATCCTTTCAAGATGGCGCGTGCTCTTACAGCCGCACTGTGGAGTTGGGACATTGTTTCTTTAAATCAAATTTGACGTGATGTACGTGTGTGGATTGGTAGAAGGAAAATTTGCCTCAAAAACTGGACTGCATTGTTGATTATGCTGTGCTATTTCTAGATCCGCTTCCTGTTTGGTCTCCTTGATAGAGGTGGACATCCTGTGTTTGTGCAGTAAACCGGAATGATGTAGAACTAACCTAATGCCTGATTGTGCTGGTGTGGGTGGTTGGAGGAAGCCATTGTGTCGAAAATCCCTCCTGTTTGAAGTGACATTGACAAACCCCAAGTCATTTCCAGACGAGATTTGTTTTAAAGGAATATTTAAAACAAAGTGATCATTTCAAAATTAATTAATTCAATTTATAATTGAGGCACAGGTGTGGGAAAACTGGATCCTTTCTAAAAATGTTGAACATTTGTATTGCATTTGTGTTTTTTAATTCTTCAATAAATACTGACTTTGCATTCAGTTAATCAACATGTCCTGTTTTGGGGGTGTGCTTGTAACCACAGGGAATGATTATATAAACAGTCTTTTCATTAAGGCATGGTCCTGAATGACACTGAAGGATTACCTCCACTCGATCAGCAATATGATAATGGTTTTATTTATTTATTAGAGCTTTGAAGAGTACAAACTTTATTAGATTATTTGACTTTTCCCCAAATTAAAACAATTTAAAAACCCTTGAAAAATATGCAAGAATTCAGTTATCAAAGTATTTGTTTTTAAAGCAAAGGAAAATTAATAAAAGCTTGAGAATGGGGAAAATTGACCATCCAAAATATATTTTGATTATTTGTTTTTACAAGAAATAGAATAAATCTGAACTAGCATGCATCAAATTCAAAGGCATTGCCTCGTGTTGTGTATATCCAAGCTCATTGTTTGCTTCACTTTGAAGAGACACTTTGAGAAAGGTTAAAAGCATATGACCTCAGCATGAACAGGCGGTTGCACTTAGAATGTATTTTTATTTTTTTTTCTACCCAATAAAACATTGATAGATATTAAACATCAGCATTGTAAGCAGAAATAAACCCTTTAGATTGAAGTGCCTGGGGCTATTTATTATGCTAGCCCAGACCACTGAGGAAAATAGAACATTATATGATGCAAAGGGATGTGGGAATACTCCTGAATTAGAGGTGGGAAATGTCCATTCATTGCAACATAGAAATGGTGATAGGAAAAGAGTATAGAGGGCAATATAAAAAGGATAACTCGATCATAACGTTTTGACATTATAAACAAGAGGGACATTTAAAGATTTTGTTTACACAAGTATTTTATTACGTAAGATATTAAAACATTTTATTTTACTGCTAAAGCAGTATGTGGTAACCCAACTTTAATTAGATTTTGCGCAAATTTGTGTACTTGAAGACAAAGGTGGGCCATAAAGTGATCATTGAGTGCGTCGACTGTGTGCGTTTCATCTGTGTGTGTTGCCTTTATACTACAGAGTGACTCCAAACTGGACACCTGTGAGGTCAAAGCCAGCTTATCTGGTAGAGTAAACTGGTCATTACACTTCAAGTTTGGTTAGGGGTGCTTACACACACAGCAGCCTGTATCCTCTCCAAAGCAAACTAACCAGATGATGAAATTCCTGCTCTCATGTGACTGGGATAATGGTGCTGCCTGAGGTTGCTGCAGCGATGACTGGTGGAGGTTATAACATGCAGTTCCCTACGGTAGAGATTACTCACTGTATCTATGGTGGTTATTACTAAGGGAACCAAGAGTCCCTCCATCATGTCTAGACAAATTGGGCAGTAAGTGGTCAGAAGTCAGAACTGTGTTTCTTACACACTTTTAATCAGATTTTAACAGATTTGTCTGAGATGCTAATTCCAGAAGAAGCCCTCGAGACAAAGCCTAATCGCATTGAATATGAATTAAGATAATTCCTCAAACAAACGTAAGTTCTTTTTTCAGACTTAATGAAAACTTTTGAAGATGTGGGATGAGGTCAGCGAGGAAAGAGATGTGACATGCAAATGATGGGTCAGGTTGATCTGAGATGTGAAAAAAGCCATTGACAGAGACGTGCTCGTTTTAAAAGTCTCAATTCTTGATTTGAGGAAGCATTTCAATGTCAGTTTGACCTGTTTAAGCATTTTATAAGTGAGGAGATCAATATTTAACCCAGACTGACTTAGACTTATTGATTGAAGACATGCCTTGGTGAGCATGATGCAGTCTGCATTTATTTAGGTGCTTAGGTTTCATTATAACCCAAGACTCTTAACTTACCTCCTGCCTCAATTGTTGGCTGATAAAAGCACAATCCAATTCCCCACTTCATGTTTTTTAAGTTTTTCTGTAACACACTAAGGACAGAACTTGTATTTGCTCTTTACATCTAGTCAGCAACTGAGCTTTTGGCCTTAAGAGAGTGTGAGGAGAAGGAGGGCTTTTCTTCCCTGTAATTAGTCAAGCACACTGTCCATAAGATCAGGCATAGAAAAAAAGCATACATACCAGAGTTGGGATAGCATGGAGTATGCTCCAGGGATGCCACAATTACAATTTCTTGGTTCTATTATTCTCCAATTCCAATCACAATTATCACAATTTTTATGCTTTGATTAATTTCACAACACTATAAATGTGTACAATCACAAACACTTCTTGCAGGTCTTTTGAGTGTTATTTATCTTTTGATGCCAACATATCAAAATAATCTTGCAACAAGGTAAAGTCAACAAAAAGTCTTGCTAACTTCTGACTTCCAGCTGCCCTTTAACAGAATAGTTGCCGTTTAAAACATGAATAGGGAAGATGAATAAGGAACAGGGGGAAAAAAAGGGCATATATCTGAAATTGAATAGTTTCTTCTATAGCCCATTGCACCATCACGATAAAAAAGACATCCACTTCACACAGGGTAAGTCGTGATTGAAGAGCAAAAACCATTCTTTTAAAAAAAGTTTTCTGACCCCTACCCCCCAACTCCCCGAGTAAATTAACTCATCAAGTTGCACTCTAGGTACCAGTTGTACAAAATTATAAATTGCATTACTTTCAATGTTACGTTGGGTCATCATTAACATAAATAACCCATTTACCTTTTTTAGTTTACAAAGCTGATTTTCAACCTGCATGTTGTGAAATATCTATCCCCAGTTTCTATACCCATTTACTCCAAAACAGGGTCATGGGGAAGCTGGAGCCTATCATAGCAGTTCAAGGCAAAATGAAGAGTATTGTTCAGACAGGGTTGGTAGTCCAGCACAGGGCCTTGGTGAAACATATTTAATGTATTTCCTCCTTTTAATGCAACTTTTATATGGCTGCTTTACAGGCTGGTGAGCCGACCTCCGCAGTCACACCTTGGTAGTTTTTATTTCTTTCTATTTATCTATAACCAAAGAAATCTGACAAGGATGACTTAACCCATTTGTTCAGATGGAATAACTCTTCCTCTCTTACTTTCCCAATCATGGTGTTTTAATACCGCTAATCATTGTAAAACCAAGTAATCATGACATCCCTTGTACACACACTTGAAGTCCAGTTAGAGAGAATCTGAGGTTTTTTTTAAATTAACAGCAGGATCTGATGTGCCAATATGACTATAGTGCACGTTCATGGACACGCACTCATTCTAGCTGAGTGCAAGAGCCTGGTGTTAATTTTATTATTTTCCGGCCTTAATTTCATTCAGCTTTCGCATTTTTCCTAGCTAAGAAAATAGTGATGTATATTGTAAACAACTGGACTTTTATTTGTTACAGCTGCAATTGATTGATTGACTTTAAAGAAAGCAATGTGGGTCTAGTATCCTAAAACATGTTGTCTCAGTTGAGAATGCTGAATGTCTACAAAGGATAAAAGAATAAAGCCCTCATTTGCATTGTGTTAAGCCGCCAGTTTCTGTCTTCTCCTCACTGATCATGTATCTGAGCTACAGTAAACAGTATCTAACACCTACCGGCTGACGTCATCGTGTATGAGGTGCAGCCTCGTCTTATTAACCACTGGTCCAGACATGTCAACAAAAGATGCCTCTAAAAGGCATGTGCCACAGAGAAAACGTGTGTTGAGCTCCAGCGACACATCTTGCTCTCCAGGGAGTCTCCTCCTGGGATGAGAGCTGATCTTAAGACACACACCCCCACTGCTATCATCCCACCCACCACCCACCCGCCACCCCCTTCACCCAACTCCCCATGGCAGGCCTGGGCCTCTCAGATAAGACTGTGCAATTAATAGCACTGCAGGACCAGCGCCCATGGGGACACTTCAAAGATCGCTTATGCGTGTGTGTGTGTGTGTGTGTGTGTGTGTGCTCTGGGCGCTCTGGAATACATTAAACAGTCTTTCAGCCTCTGTGTGGGAGAGAAAATGTAGGTAAGGATAGATTTATATGCATTTAGCATGCTTGTGATATAATATTTCTTTTCTGACACCCCCCATTTACATGTAATGGGTAATAAAACTGCCTCCGCTTGTTAGTGCTGCTGATCACATCAGTGAATGCAGCAGTCATGATGGGTTCACTCAGACTGCATTTTTACACCGTTTGCATAAAGCAGAAGAAGTTATATCTTAATATGTCGCATGTGTTAAGTGATGGGAAGTTTCATAAGTCAACCAGTCAGACAGGGAATGTGAAATGATCAACTTTTGTTTCGCTTTTCATTTCTAATGTTTATATTGAAATGATTGATAAGCTAACACATTAGAAATATTGTCATACCAGCTTTATTAATAAAGTACTTTTTCACACAACCACAGCTGAAACAAAGTAATACATAAAGTGTAAAAACAAAAGCAGAAGATAAAACAATGAAATGCCACTAAGATTACTTTATTACTTGAAGAAAAGTATAGGTTAAATATTTTGTGTTTTGCTTAATTTTTGTTGATTTGGGAAGCCCTGAACATGGTTTTTTTAATTTCATTATTAATTCTTTAATCATTAAATGCCAGCTTTAATTGAAACCACTTGGCCTTGAGGCCAAAGATGTGGGTATTGTTTAGTTAATGATAATGGAAAAAAGCCATAATAATCCTTTTAAGACGGAACATAAAATGCTTTTGATGATGAAGCAAGTTGCATGTGTCCAGAATTTGTTTAAATATATGAGTCATGGATTCTAACTGTGAAAATTATGTCTGTATGATGAAAGCTGTGGTTTTGGACACTTTATGTAATAAAATGACGTGCAAACAAAGATAGTTCATGTGAAATGCTGGACTGAGTGTGTCATACTCATAACCCAATGTCGGGTAGCAAACCACTCCAGCAAATTGCACCAGCAAATAATCTCCCTTTAATCGCTTTAGTACTTCAAACTTGTATGTTATTGCATTACATTATTAAATTGTTGCTTTGTGTTTTTGTTTCTTTTTATGTTTCAGCCTCATGGGAAAATGAATCCCATTTCCCCATCAAATTGTTCCTCTGGTCCTGAGCCCATTTTCATGGTGTTTAAATCAACCGTACAGCCAAAATTTAACAACTTCATCTAAATCGAGCTCAGTTTTGTAGTCTTGTAAGAGCCTGCAGGCTGTTTGGCTTGTTTTTTTTTTGGGAGGGACTTTAGGACTCATCTATTTTGTTTTTTAAAATCCAACTATAGAGTTCATTCATCAATTAATGGGATTAATAAAAGCAGCAATAATCAGAAACCCCTTTTTGATGGTTCACTGCTTTAGTTGCATCACTTCTAATTTCTGCTCAGGAAAAAAGTAGCGTGCCAAATATGTTCTTAGGGTTTCTGTTTGCTTCAATTGCACCCTCTTCTCAGGGTCAGTCTCATACAGCATGGGCTTTTTTTCCCCATGGTTCATTCCCTGTCGTTATGGTGATGGCTATCATGCCAGATTGAGACCAATGGGGGATATTACTCCTGACCAAGCTGCCATCCAAATCCTCAGTGCCCAGATTACCGCTCCGTTCTCCCTCTGGAGGATGACCGGCTGGCAGACTGGTAGGACTGTGAACCTGAGCTAAGACAGGATAAAGACGATGAGTTTAGGAGATGAGGAAGGCCTGGTGTCTCCCTCTGTAATATACAATGTTTTGCTGCTGATGTGTTCTACCATTTTATTTTTGCTGGTCCATCTGTTTGTTTCCTTCAGATAGATTTCAGCTACCCAGGTTGTCACCGGAGCACGAAGAAAACACTAAAGTACCTTTTTCTTTAAAAAAATAAAAATAATTATTTTTATTTGCAACATACAAAAGTCTTTGAAAATATTTTTGAAAGCAGCATTTGAGTGTGGCAATATCCTTTTTGCTCCAAGTCATTGCTGTCTGATACCAGAATTTCACTTTTTTTCCTCAGTCAAGTGTCCCCCTCCACCTCAATGCATTCCATTTAAAAAAGTGCTTGACCTCCTGGAGCCCAGCTGCTTTATTGTGTAGTTCATCTGTCCTCCAGTCTCTCCATCTCTGGTGTTGTGGTTATTGTTCTTTTTTCCCTGACTGCTCTTGCATCATCCTTGGTGGTGATTTATAACTTGCATCAAGGACTTTGCTGATCTGCCCCTCTCATATAATTTGCCATCCAAAAAAGTGTGACGCAAAGAATTTGAATGTCAGCAAGCTGTTGGGACAGATATGCCCCAAAGAGAGGGAGTTGTTTTTATCTCCTTCAGTGAGTGACAGACTGAGACCAAGGATAGGTCATATAAGGTCACAATGAAGCTGGGTCCCTTTTTAAAGGTGCCATATGTAAGAATTATGTATCATCTTTATTTTGAGTTATCATTAAATGGTGCTGATATGTTACAA
>JAPMNP010673829.1:0-13350 GCA_029874935.1 Atherina boyeri | reverse complement strand
ATGCTGCGTTGTTTTGGTCTGTTTATGGTCGCGTGGCAACGTGCGTCGGCGGTGTCGTCACCTCCGCCTGAGGCCCCCGTCTGGTCTCGAGTACGGCCAGAGTCCGGTTGGTGTTCACATGATCCGCATCCACTCGTACCTGGACTCGGATACGACCCTCCAAGGAAGGTCTCCCGTACCGTACCCTGGCACGGTCCAGATTGTGTTCGCATGGTACGAAATAAGTGGATTTTGCGCAAATATCGTACCCGAATACGGATTTGAGTCCCATGTGAAAACGCCCTAAGTCCCATTACTTTCACAGCTGATGTATGATAATATTTATATTTTTTTAAGTTTTTAATCAAACATACCTCATGGGGCAGTGAACCCAATTTAATCAAAAAATTGCAAAAATTATATAACCATCTTCTATAACACCTTTTAAGTTTTACGACTCTTTTTGCAGATTATTTGAGGATGTTTGCATCAGTACGGGAAAAAGTATGTTGTACTAGTCTTTTTTCTCTGATTTGCATGTCGTTTAGATGTTATCCGCTCTCAGTGAAGCTCAAACAAGTACCTCAGTCAGTGCTGATTAAAATACATGCATCTAATGTGAAATGCAGTTCAATAGTTTGCACTCTTGAGGAAGTTGCATGAAATGCTCGTATAATTTATATTCTCAGCTTGAGTTTGTGTCGATACTATGGGAAAAAAGGTTGATTTGCATGTGGCACAGACAGGAGACATACGGGAGAGGAGCCTCATTCAAGGTGTGTGCTGCAACTTTATCCCACTTGTACTGCTACTTCAAAGCTGATGCAGTATTTTGGGATTATGCTATATATTGAGCAGTACGGGATAACCTTCGATCACTGGTGCGAGCAGAAAGTCTTCTGATAAGAAAGAACAAGGCCTTAACCAGTTTCTCTCCTTGGTCTTACCCCTCAGTTTTGCAAAAGTAAGATGATCCCTTTCTTTTGGACATTAAGTTGTAGTGGTTATCCAAATGGCCACCAACGCTCCAGTTAGAGGGCTAAGTGACAATTACTCCTTGATCTTTTGGAGAAAGGAGCTATAAAATGGACCATGGAAAGAAATGGAGAGGAGGCCCAGATGTTGGTCTTTCCATTTGAAATAGTTGATTTAGTTTATGTGGCTCACAGGGTTTATTGTAGGACAACAGTTATGCATTTCACAACACTGGAGTGCTTTTGTAACTGTACTATCGATGATGAACTTTGTAGTACATTCGTAGTGATGAAAAGTGAGTATATTCAAAAGAAATTCATCATTTGTGGGTTATAAAATATGGGAATATACATACTAATGTGTTGTGCTTTGTGGCAAATTAGTGTTTTAGGCTTAGAGTAATGACTTAGACTGTGCATTTCAAGTTCTCACTGTGCACAAATGACATAATAAAACAGTTTACAGTAGAAGGATAATGTGTTCAATGTAGGATCCATGAATAATCTGGTGATCTACTAAAGCTCTCAAACTTGTCATGGGAAGATGAAATTTTTTTTATAACGTATGTCAATTAGGCTAGCTTTGCTATTCTTGCCCCTGTTCAGTATTTCTATCAACGTTTGCTAAAAGCAAATGTTGATAGAAATATCTCCACTATTTTTGCTAAATTTTTGCTTTTAGCAAATGTCTTTTTTTTTTTTAGTTTGGCAACACTTTCTTTGCATGAAACTCCCTAAAATGCCCTTAACAGTAGAATTTATTCTGGGACATATGAATTAGCTGCTAAAGGGATTTAATTCCCAAGAATGTTTTGGATGCAGGTATTTACTTTTTAATAAAATTAATCTCGAAAATGTCCCATGTGCCGTTGATTTTATTGATATCATTTGATTTTTTTAATTATTTTGCCTACAAGTCAGTTCCTAAACACACATAGAGTAGAGAACTAGAAATTCCTTTATAGAAGAGAAGAAAGGCATTTTCATGTTTTTGGAAATAGATGAATCTTTACGTTAAAAACTCAAATTTGGATTTATATTAGTGGTAAAGGAAAATCACTCATAAAAAGATCAGCACTTTATTTAGATCCACACTAAGCATCCTACAAAACATCAGTCGTCTCTATCACTTTATAACAAATAAAAGCTACTTTATGGAGGGATTTTTCACTTTAGTTTGTTCGTGTGAGGGTTGATAAACATGTTTGCTTGAAACATTCCTTTGCATTTTGTTTGAAGTTTGTTTTGGTCCAGCAGTCATTTTCACTTTCTTCCCTTAAATCCTTAATTTTCTGGCAATGCATTTTGCATTTATGTTACAGCTGTTACAGAGTTCATTTTAATTGAGTTGCTTCTTTTTTCTGGTTCTTTATCTTACCCATTTCATTGCAGGTGCTGGAGATCAGGGCTTGTTCACGTCTCTTTATACCTCATTGGCTCAACAACTTCCTCGGGAGCCAATGGAGTGGAGGAGGTGAGTACTGCCCCACTAAATGCCTGATGGAAAAATATAGTGAGGTATATCACCATGTGCAAATATGATGATTAGATTAAATAGAAAATAAACAGTTTCTAAAGAGGAGTACTATCTGTATATTTTCTAGTTAAACAATACATGGGATCATGTAGCCACATATTCAGTTGTAAGAATAAGAGGAAGTAGTGTGTAAGGATGTGCATAGTTAATCTCTTTGACATAATCAGGTGCAGTCAAATAGCAGATGGGAAGAAACCGGTTGTTTTGGCCGAGCCTGGGTACAAAGTTCCTGAGGTGTGGCAACAGAAAAAGAAACGGAACAAAGAAAAAACAAAAAAAGAACAGTGCCTGTGAGTTGGGTCAGAGATGAATTCCTTTCCGTTGCTACTCTCTAATAGAGGTTTTTAGATGATTGCATTTCTCTTTCTACATTGGATGTAGGCCTATGTTTTCAGTCTCTGTTAGTCAGAATCCTCACAAACTTTCTGGCCAAAATATAGCAAAAATAGTGAAGATAGATGCAAAGAAGGATCCTACTAAGATTATTTGGGGAGCTGAATGGCTTTATTTACAACTGCATCATAGGACACTGACCTTAATGGAGGGTTGTCCTCTCTGAGCCTTTTAGTTGATAATGGGCTTTGGTTTAAAGCTGAACTGACCATCCAAACTGTGATAACACACAGTTCAAGTGATGCATGGATCCTTTTTCTTTGTGTGCTGTATTGAAATATTGTAGCAAAACAAACCATTTTTCTCTTCTTAAAGTTTATGAACTGTCATGGCGAGTTAAGTGCCTGCTGGGCTTTTGTATCATGTGGCTTACATTTATGTTTTTATGTTCCATTTTAAGACTTTTGTTTAAGATTGTTCATAGACGATGTGAGAGAATCCTGGTGATGCACTTATCTTGTCTTCAGAATTGGCAACAATAGTTTGTCATTAAACTGATTTTCAGTGAGTCACCTTCATTAAAGTTGTGCTGATGTTAATCAGAAAGGGAGAACACGGATCTGGGGTATGATATAATGGAAGATTTACTTGAAGTGCAGTACTTTTCATGTCTTATTATTGCTGCTTGGTTGTAAACAAAGGTTTTTTTTTTTCCTTTTTGATAAAGTCATTTGATTTATGATTTCTCATAAGTTCACTAAATTAACACATGCAAAACTAAAGTTTGATTGTGGTGTTTGAATTCATGCTTCAGATGATGGAAAGCAGTCATGTTTTGTCACAATGTTGTAGAAATGATAAAACATCGTTAACACCAACAATGTTGTAAACCTCCGCTTTGTCTTCTGTGCAGGACTTATGGCCGAGCACCAAAAATGATCCACCTTGAAGCTAATTTTGTCCAGTTTAAAGAGGAGCTGCTCCCCAAGGATGGCAACAAAGCTCTTCTTACCTTCCCCTTCCTCCACATCTACTGGACAGACTGCTGTGTGAGTAGATTGAAAACACACACTAACAAAATATTTGTGGTCTCTTCAGTAATTATTGCTTTAAAATTTCTTTCAGTTTCTTCATGTTTGATCAAAGTTTTTTTTTTAAATCTGTAATGAAATACATGAAACAAAAACTCTTCACTTGCCTAATAACAACATTTCATGATATTACTGTTGATTTGTGAAATAGCCTGACAGACCATTAACATCAGCAAGTTAAACATCAGTTTAATCAACTTCTCCTCTGGGAATGCTTATGTATTATTATATGTACAACTACTTATAGCTAATTGAAATGAGTTTCTGTGCAGCATGCAGCGTTATCACTGAGGCTTGTGCAAGTAGGAGGCAGAAGGCAGGACTGATGCCAGTTTATTTGGCAAAGCCAAGCTCAAAAGCATACATAACAAGGCATTTAACTTTGTTCAAATAAAGATGGATGGATATTGTTCAGTATTCTTAAGGAATTGCAGCTCTTTGTCAAAGCAGTAAAATACTGTATATCAAGCAAAAGAAGGCACTTTGGTCTTACTAGTCACTAAAATCAGTGAAGTATCTGCAGTGACCAACTTGTGCCTAAAAATGCAAATTTCTGATCCTGTCACAAGACTGTGTTGATTATAACAACACAAAGAACTAGGCGTGTGAATTGGCAAGAATCTGGCAATATGATATGTATCGCTATACAGGGGCAACGATACAATATATCACGACATCTTGCAATACTATAAACAAGACGATATATTGCGATATTCTTTTTTGGCGCATCTTTGCAATTGAAGCAACATACTGAATGTTATTCTGGTTGCACTAGATGAGGTTGCTAGATGTTTATAAAAGTTAATTTCTTCAATTTGTCTTTTGAGCAGCATCAATTTGTTTCAGGTTAGCCTTTAACAATACATTGTCATGGTAACCAGCCACATGTGCAGCAGATTTTACTCACTACAAAGTTCTTGGTACACTTTTTGCTGCTTTACTTTGTAATGAAAATATGTCCTAACATCCACTTTGTAAGCTACTGGGAGGGGCTACAGCATCCCATTTTTAACCATTAGTAAGGCGAGCAAAGTTAGTATGATTTCCCACAAACCAGTGCTAACTGGTATATCGATATATTCTTACACCCCTACAAAGAACACTAATATTCATACAGATTTTCCTATGTAGAAACACCTAGCATCTATGAGGCGTATGTAAATAAGCGCATGCATATCATTGCTTCTCTAGTCAAAACTGGTTCAGGGATAAGGTCCCTAAACATATTAGATAACAAATTGATTGGAGCCAGGCTTTTGATGATTTTGAAAATTTAGAAAGTTGGTCTAAAATTCAAAGTATGAACTGCAGAATCTTGCTAATCTTTGTTTAACCTCTTATGATTTGTGTAAGACATGGCTACTTGTCTACCATCTACAGTATATGCGTACCTGTTGTGATCCTGTCTGGGTGAAAAATAGCTCCCAGACATTTCTGTATGCCAGATATGCAAAACCCATAATTCACTGAGCCAGTATGTCATATCAGCAAGGCTCCATGTCTGCCAAGGCTGACATTTTAATACAGTTGGGATGGGAACGATCATTTTCACATGGATGATAGGGTAAAAAGCTTTAAAATCTCTCTTTATGATTGTACTTCTGGCTTTAGTTGATTCCCTTTTTGTGACCTGCAGGCACCAGCTTTAACCGAACAACGTCTAATACCGAGGAACGCACAGAGAGCAGAATAAAGAAAAAATGATAAAGGAAGCATGAACCTGCTGCTGCTGACTGAGCAGCTGCTTACTTTGTGGAAATGCTGTCATCAGCTTGTGACTCATGACATTTCCCAACAGCTGGGAGTAATGAGCCTGTGTGTTGATAGGGTGGACAGTACCTGTTCACTACAGCAGTATCAGACAGTGCACCTGAAGGAAAGTCTGTCTTTTCTGCAGGTTTTAGTAGGACTCTTCTGCTAGATGAGTGAAAAATGAATCAAGGTGATGGCATATCAGGCTTTTTAACTACTTTTAGATTAAATGTGTCTCAGGTTTGATTTGTAGCTTCCTCCCCTGCCCAAATAACTGGAAAAACAGGCTTGAGTTTGTTTCGCCAAAAGGTTGAACTTGAAACGCCATTAAACTGTTAAATTTTTTATGAGACTGTGTGAGTAGGAATCAATGTCTCCTCAAGCAACTTTCTGCAAGTTTGTTCTGTTCAGGTAAACAGCCTCTGCAAATTTAATCAACTCTTTGTCTGCGTTTTTTGTCTGCACTCCAGGCTGATGAATCTTTAATATGGTGATTATTTGTACGGATTAATTTGTGCACAAACGTGAGAATTGATGAGCAGAATTATACGGCTAAAACTCAACCCTTTTAGCTTCTATTAGATTTGCAATTTTCTCTAACCAGTTCAGTGTGACTACACATGATGCGACAGATGCAGCAACAGTATGTACTCCCTTCTAAAAGCAGACTAAATGGTGAGGTAAACTGTTTCTGGGAAAAGGTGAAGCAAAGCTAAATAGACGTTTTGTGCACTTCCACATAACCTTGTTCATAAAAGCGAACCGAACGCAGCATGAAACGCTGCAGGTCCCCAATCTTTTTGGACAAGGAGTTGTAAATCTTGTTTCCCACAGCGTGGCAGTTTCACAGGTGATAAGAACTGTGTTGTAAACTGAATGTGCTGATAAAACCACACTAGTCTGCACCAGTAAAAAAAAAGAAAAAGTTTTTGTATCCTGTAGGAAATTATTTCTCTGCTTTGTTTCTCTGCAGCAAAAAAAAAAAGGCTCTTCAGTCACAAGACAGTCAGGCAGAATTAATCAAAGAGTGTAATTGAGAAGTCAATTTAAGATCTATGAGCTCACTGGGATTGCTTACACATTGTCCCTGTACTGATCTCCAGCATTAACAGCACAAAGCTGATCCAACAGACTGTAACTGCATGTCCATTTCAGAAACACTGTAACTCCAGGGCTTCATTTCTCTCTCTGCCAGTCGACTGTTACATAACAAGTGACTCATCATATTATAAGCGTCCTCTGCACATTTCCAGCCAATTTAGAATAAACGCTACCCTCAAGCAGCAGCAGGTTACAGTCTTTCACGCAGGAAATCCCAGTTACAACATTGACATCAGGCAGTATCTTGCAGATGACTAGGAAAAGTGTGAACTTGCTGGGCAGTATTGTTTTTGTTGTTTTTTTAATCTTGTTTCTACCTGCTGGTGGCTGTTTAAGTGTTGTAGAAAAGTGAGACATCAGAAAGTAGTGTTTTCCAGGTGTATGAATAGTTTCCTTTGAATTAAATTTGACCCTCATTTTCTTAGGATTTGCCTTTCTTTTTTCTCTCTTCTTTAAAAGCTAATTTCCAGGTAGATTGTTCCAGCATCTTGGATTTGCAGTGTTGTCCGCTTCTTCATGTAATTCTGCACTTACTCCATAATGTTCCGACCAGGGCTCTGTGGAGGCCATACCATCTGCTGCAGGACTCCTCGTCCTTCATGTGGCTGAAAATAGTTCTTAATGTCTTGTTTGTCCATTTTGAGGTTGTTATTATGCTGTAGAATAAATTTAGAGCAGCTCTGACGCCTCTCCGGTAGTATGAAATGCAGTAACCAGAATATCTCTATCTAAACTGCCTTCAAGTGTTTTGCTAAATATGTATGTGTTAATATGAATAGAATGTATAGATAATGAAGTTTGTGATTCATTGTAGGACACAGAGGTGTATAAGAGCTCCGTGAAAGAGGACATGATGCGTTGGCAGAACAGCTTGCGGACCCACGGCTCAGCAGACTGGGTCATCATCGTCGTGGAGACTAATGATACAAAGAAGAAGAACAAGACGAACATCCTGCCTCGGTCTTCCATCGTGGACAAGATCCGTAGCGACTTTTGCAACAAACAGAACGACCGGTGAGATAATGTTTCCTTTTTTGAAAAGAACTATTGGATATTGATGAAATCTGTAGAGGATGGAAAGAAATCATAACGCACTGTTTTCCTTCATAAGATGTCATTTATCCTCAGTTCATCTTTTTTGGTGGTGACGTGTTATTGTGCTCCATAGTGCCCCTAGTTATTTTCAAGGTAAAGGAAGACAATAGTTCTTACCAATAGATAAGAACAGTTGACATATTTCTCACTTGAAAAACATTGTTCATTTGCTGCTGCATCAACATAAATTTCTGCACGTCTCTCTTTTTTTTTCTCCAAAAGTGATATTTATTGACAATTGTTCATTACAAAACAGTCTCTTCCTGGCATACCTTCGCATTCTACTCTCCCTTGCTTGTAAACCTCGACTCTCAAATCAAATCAATTGTTGCTGACAAAGAAGCAACAGGTTGACCAAAAGTACATGAGCCATGCTGTTGGTGGGTAGGGTTATCTTATGTAAACAGGAACGTAAGTAGTAGCCTATAGACACTGAAGTTAGTTTTAGGGCCACCGGCTGGACTGGAGTTACTTGGGTGCTTTTTGTTACTTGGGTAGGTTTTGGGCTTGTGTCCCATTGACAAAAACTCATCTGATCTATGGGCCCCTGTGGCGACGGATCTAAATCAGCCAGTCTAGTTTGTTTGAAGAAAACCCATGAGACTGTGCCATTATAAATTGGGCTGTAGTCTCAATAAGAGATAAGTTTTGGGCTTCATGCGCCATCTGACCGCAGTGATTGGTCTAGCCTGGTTGTTGGCCAAGTTGGCCTTGAGGTCTGGTTGAAAGACGTCGGGTTCCCGATTGAAATCCAGATGAGTGGGGGCAAGGTGGTGGAGGGGGAGCAGTAAAGGGGGGTAATGGTGACGTGTTATTGCGCGCCCCAGTGCCCCCAGTTTCAGGGTAACACGTTGACATGTTCCCCACTTGAGCCAGAAATTTTTATTTTTATTTTCAGCAGCCGTCCTCATATACAGTTTGTAGTTCTGAAATTATAACAGAACAATTTAGGGCTGTATGATTAAGGCCCAAAAATAGAATAATAATTTATCCTCTTCAACTTCAATTTTTGATTTCTTTTAAAAAACATTTCCTTCTTTAAAACAAAACTAAAAGACAGAGGAATTATTCTCAAGAAGTTTTATTATTTTGACAATAAACTGAATAAGAGTAAAGCAGTTTTCTCCTTCTGGGATTATGTAATTGAATTACCATTTGAGTTACACAGAAGCTTAAGAAATCCTTTGAAAATGCCAGCCCTAATATTACAAGCAACATTTCTGCATATGAAACATCCTAGTTTTCAGAGTTTAATCTGAAAATGTACACATTTCTGACAATAAAACAGTCCACCTTTAAACTCGCATTTGTCAAGGCGCCTGGGTGTCCGCCTACGTCTGTCATATTTCTGCCACTGTAAGACCGTATCGCTGTGGTCACACCTCCCTTTTAGGCCTCGCTAGACACCAGACAGCTGGACAACCGCTCTCTCTGCAGCCTCCTCTAAGTCCTTGGTCTCAACAGACTTGCTTCAGCATCTACATCCTGTGACCTCCAGTCATATCTCACCCCTGGGAATCTAACATGGTCGTGTTGTCCTGGTTGTTTCCTCCTTTCTCCGCCCTCCTCTGGCGAAAGCACAGGAGGTTAGGAGTGAGAAGCCCTAAAATGTTTTGAATCAAATGTTAAATGAGCTTCACCATTGTGGTACATCATGGATGTTGGTGTCCTGTTTATTGTCCTGGGGAACAAAGGAGGGAATTGAAGATCCCAAGCATTGCAACTGCAGGAAGTTAAAGGAAACATCAGTTTTCCCTTGAAATGTTTTTATTGAATTAATCAATAAAATCTTTTTACTGCCCATCGCTAGAATAATTTTTATGCAAATAAAAACAGTCACTCTCTCAAACGATTTAGAAGCCAAGAGTGCCCTGATTCCAGTCATTACAAGACACACACCCAGTTTGAAGAATAGCTAGGGAATGTTTTTGAAGGAAAACATTAGCATACAATGTTTAGGCTACATGGACATTATTGGTTCATTAGAGAAATGTAATCTCAAAGTTATTTGTACTGGTAATTCCTAATGTTCTTACAGCAGACATGTAAGCAGGACAAACGTGCATTCAACCTTCCCTGTGTAAATAAAGGTTATTGCCTTTCGATCCAGGTGTGTGGTTCTATCAGATCCTCTGAAGGACTCGTCTCGGTCGCTGGAATCTTGGAATTCCTTGCTGCTGAAGCTGCGAACTCTCCTCCTCATGTCCTTCACCAAGAACCTTGGCCGCTTTGAAGACGACATGCGTACACTCCGGGAGAAACGTACCCAGCCCGGCTGGAGCTTCTGTGAATACTTCATGGTCCAGGTATGTAGACGAAAGACAGGCAGGTGGATGTGGATTTTCAGTTTGGAATGTGTGCCACAACGGATGTAAAGATTAGAGAGTTGAAAACGTGCATTTTCTCTTATTACTAATTTTACTTTCAGTGTCTGGCTCATTTAACCGATTCAATACTTTGTGGTCCTGTTCTCTCATTGTGTCTGTCTGCAGTGGTCATTACGCTGTCAATCTGATTTTAGTGATGATGTGTTTATGATTACGCAGGAGGAGCTGGCCTTTGTTTTTGAGATGTTGCAGCAGTTTGAAGATGCCTTGGTCCAGTATGATGAGCTAGATGCTCTTTTTACTCAATATGTCCTCAACTTTGGAGCTGGAGGTGCGTGGCCTTAATATGTAAACGCATGTACATTTTTTTTTCTTTTCCAACATCAGAAGTATGCTGCAGTTTCAGTTTTGACTATTTGGTGTGTGTCTACAGATACGGCTAACTGGCTCGGCTCATTTTGCGCCCCAGTGCGTAACTGGAGCGGCTTGCTGCTTCGGCGGCCGATCGACATGGAAAAGAGAGACAGCATCCAGCATGGAGAGGCCAGCCTGTTAGACCTGAGGAGCTACCTGTTCTCTCGTCAGTGCACTTTACTCATCTTCCTACTGAGACCCTGGGAGGTCACACAGAGAGCCTTAGAGCTGCTCCATAACTGTGTCCAGGAGCTACGCCTGCTGGAGGTAAACAAACTGATACAGGGACATTGTTCTTTATATTTTGACAAAATATACTGTGCTACCTGTTCTAAAATGTTATTGTGTTTTCTGTTGTTGTTGAGGTGTCGGTCGTTGATGGTGCGCTGGACTGTTGGGTGTTTCTCAGCTGTTTGGAGGTTCTGCACAGGATTGAAGGCTGCTGTGATCAGGCTCAGTTGGCTGCAAACTGCTCCCATACCGTTGGCCTCTGGGCCTATGCTACAGACAAGGTAAAAAAAAGAAACCCTGTTGGTCTGTTTCCACCAACCTGTTAGTTTCACTTTGTTCCTATGCAAAATAAAAGCTAACTATTATTGTCAGTTTTCCGAACGGTTTCCATCACATGCATTTGCTCTGGTGCAAATTTTGAAACCTATAAAGAGTTTATTTGCTCATTGTTTCACTTAATAATTAAAATGGCAAAAAAAGAAAATCCTTGTTTTCATGTCTAAAATATTTGTTCTTTCACATTCCTTCTCAAGCTGAAGTCTCTGGGAGAACTCTGTGGCCTAGTGTCGGAGAAGGGGCCGACATCTGAGGACCTGAACAGGACTGTGGATCTTCTGGCAGGACTGGGTGATGAGAGGCCTGAAACTGGTGAGATGTCAGGATGGTTGTTTAGAAATCTCAACCTCTCCTGTGACACATACTTGTTACAGAGATTTATATGGGGCTGAGTCTGCAATTAATCTTTTTGAGGTGGTGTTTGTTTTTGTGATCTGTCCTGCATCGGTGGTCCTACTCAGCCCCTTACCGCTCCATCAGCAGGAATTCAGCTGATTCAGGACTAAATCGATCTCTTGCTGTCCCCCAGAATAGTGTTTTATTGACCACTTTCTGGTTATTTTTGTACAACAGTAAAGCAAAGCATAAGTCTGTTCCTGTTTTGTTTTGGGGTTTTTTTTTTTGGGGGGGAGGGATTTTTCTTAACCCCAATCTTCTATCAGTCATATTCATAGTGTATTTGACAAAGCCTATTGAAAGCTGTTTAAATCATATGAAATCAGTTCATACCTGGATATATAAAAAGATCTTGAACCAAAGTGCAAATAGTTATTAAAGACGTATTACGTAACTTTCTGACCTTAAAACTGTTCCGGACTCGTTTGATGACACACTGACCTCTGTTATGTGCAGTTCAGGAGTTATGGCTGCCCAGCAGTGTCCCGAGGCAGAGAAACCGCACTGTACAACTTTTCATTCGCCCAGTGACGTTGAAGCTGAGTTTCGCTTTACGCACGACGTCACACGCTAGCAAATGGATATAATCAATTGTTTGAAATGGGCACCGTGGCTGATTCAGCAAAGAAATGCAAGAAGACATTGACGAAACAGAGGAAAGAACAGGAGGAAGAGACAGAACCAGAGATAAGACAAGAGTCAAGATAAGAATGTCTTTTACTGGCTGGAGAGATCTGACAGTACAGTTAAGATGCAAGATGGATGCTGAATTAGTCGTCGATAGGGGGCGCATCACTGACAAAATTGGAAAACTTCAGTACTGTGTCTTTAAGGCTGAAAATATTGAAATTTGTAAATGATTTTGGTCTATATGTTATGTTTCATAGTTCTTTATTTTTCTTTTCTAATCTCCTCTTGTCTTCTTCCACAGTCAACAGTTTGCAAAGCCCTTACAAAAAGCTGAAAGAAGCTTTGTCGTCTGTTGAAGCTTTTGAAAGGCACTATCTTGTAAGTCTCACAGAGCTTGGTGTTCTGTTTCAGTAGTTTAGAAAGTAGGAACTCTTGTCCCAGTTTTTCATCAATATATTTTCTGATGTAATGTCCTGGAAACAGATGATTTGATTTTTTTCCCCCGTTCTTCTTCACCCTCTTGCTCCATCTCCACTTTGTTGGCTCCCTCTTGCATCAGGAACTTTCTCATGCTGCTATGGAAATGTATCAGGCCATCGGCCGGATGAGGTCTGCCAGACTGGTGGGGAAAAGCCTGGCTGAGTTCTACATGTAAGCTGCTGGTTCAGATAGGATGCAATCCAGTCTTACATTTGTCTGAAGAGCCAAGGAAATCTACCCTGCTGATTAAGTATATCTTGGCTGCTTCGGCGTCTTCACAGAAGTCGCTCACTAAATTACCACTAACAAACTAAATAGTTTAATCTGGCAAAATGTATAAAGATCAGATGGGGTGTTTAAAATTTGTGCACAAACTTGGATTGTAACATTATTTGCTTTTTAAAGATACAACAGATTGATGTGGCTTAAAGACCCACTCCAAAGATTTTTTTTTTTTTTCGTGTTGTTAACATGTTCTTGTGGCATTTTTCTAAAGCTAGAGGACATATCTTTTGAAAATAAATCTCCAAATTAAATATTTTAGTATTTCTGCATTCAAATAGCTGTGAACCAATGGCAGTCACTAAAAGGCAGCCTCAAACAGACTGGAGTTGTGATGTAACAACTCCACTGGGGGGGGCCACAAGCTCCTGCCCCACTCCGCTCAGGTTCTG
>JAPMNP010673823.1:0-14374 GCA_029874935.1 Atherina boyeri | reverse complement strand
ACTAACATAATCATGAAATATCACAAAATACCTTTCTTTTTGTAATCATACACACTTGTCTGTCTGTATGTGCGGCCATGTTCTAGTCTGTGTGGTGGAGCAACTGGAAAGGGCAAACTTCTTCTCAGAGTCCATCCCGAAGAGCAAGCTCTTTGTCTCAGTTCATGATGCAGTACTTTATATTCTCAGAAAACATGAGCAAAAAGACTTCAAGTTTGTAAGTGGACATTATTTACATTCTTTATATCTCAAATGTACGTTTTCCTCATCGCTGCTATGATGTCATCTTAAATCTTCATACACTCAGGCCTGAATATTTTTCTTTTCTTCCCCAGGATGTTTCTTGTGATACCCAAATGTGACCAACAGGGGTCACATTGTTTTGAATCAAGCTATCTTCCTCCTCCTCCTTTCAGGCAGCAGCCTGTTCCATCAAACATTATTGGTCACCAATGTCTCCTCCTCTTTCAGTGGGGGAGAATGCACCACCTTAACATGGCGGCTGGCTGCCATGGGAATACAGGGAACCGTTGCTGTGGCAACAGGCTTTTTATGATATGGTCTAATGAGATGGCCAGAAATACGTCACTGCAGTTCTCTTGCTCTTGGTGTGTGTGTGTGAGAGACAGGGAAGGGGCGGGGGTTGAGTGGGAGAATGTAACACTGGACTAATAGGAGTCTGTATTTATAGCTGTATGAGAGTAGAGAGTGAGTGAAAGGCTGGGTGCAAGAGCAAATTCATGTGAGAGGTGTTGTTTTGAACAGTCAGACCCGATATGTATGTGTACGTGTTATCAGCCTGCACTCTTGAAGAGAGAAAATGCAAATGTTTCCCCGAGTCAGTCATCCATTCAATAATTTTCTATACGCAGTTAATCCAATTTAGGGTCACAAGGGGGCTGAAGCCTTTCCCAGCTGCTATCACATGAGACAAAGGGCACTCGCTAGACAGGTCACTAGTCCATCACAGGGCAGTTGATCACTATAATCATATTTCTAACCTATATGAATATTTCTCGCCTATAAGGCCATGTCAGTCACTCCAGGGGGGTTCTTATTGCTATTGCAAGAAGCGTAACAGCAGATGAGTTGTAGTAGATGTCAGATTTAAATAAAGCAGCAACTTTCAACAAATTGCTTGTATATTTATAGTCATTCACTTATGAGAGTCCCCTGTCATCTTGAGTTTCATTCTATTTTTGGATTCAACATCATGTGACATTTTAGGTATCAGAGGGTAAGCAGTGTTTAGTAGTTACTAAGATTTCTGTGTTGAATTTGCTAGCTTAACAAATTCTTGCTTTTCTGAGCTTTTTTTTAAGTCTGAAGATTGCATTAATGTTTCCTGATACAGCATATCAAAATTGCCCTCATTAAAAATAATTTTATGACTGTAGAAATGCGATTGAAATGACTCATTGGGGCCATCTTGCTGCAGGAATAAACCATAGATAAACAATTCTAGCTGTAGAAATATCTATTGTGATTGATGCAAGTTTTTCTATACATGTCCACTGTTTGTTTTACAATTTTTAAAAAATGAAACCATGTAAGTAAAAACTTTTAAAAACACACTGAATCCATATTCACCGGGTCATTTATTGCTTCTCTTTCCCCTCCCCACAACCCAGTCTCCTGCTTGCTACACAGTTCAGTCGGATGTTTCTCTCCTTCTCTTGGTGTGGAAATAAGTATGAGCACCCCTTCAAAATATAGACACTAATTCACAGACCTACAATACACAGAATACTTAAGTTAGTTTATAATACACAGCTGGAAGTTGTGATGCATTGTCTCATTGTGATAACATTTTTCGTTTTTACAAATGGAAGTTATTTTTGTACACTTAATTCAGAGAGCACAGTTGGCAGAAAACCCTGGCCAGAGGCAGCGTCACATGTAAATCAAATAACACTGCCACAGTCCAACCCACACTTGTCACAAAGCACATGCACATGCCCATACACACCTACAGATACACAGGTACACACAGGCATACGTGCAGCTACACACACACACACACACACACACACACACACACACACACACACACATCCAGACAATGGAATATCAGCAGCAGATATGAGGTCTTTTTTTAATAAGTTTAACCAGAATCTTTTAGGTTTCTGCTGTTTCAGAACAAGATGACTTGGGACAGATGAGGCTGTTGAATACTGACAGAAATGTGCGAAAGGGAAGATATCCTAATTACAACAGACACATCACACTCACTGGACGAGACTTGACGAGACAGCACAAAGGCAGGGGATGGAAAGCAAGGGGAGAAGGAGCGAGGTAGAGTCAGAAAACTGAGCAGGGGGTATGACTGAATGAGCGCAGATGTGTTTTAGATCTTCTCCAGTGTAATCTTTGGTCCATTTATCTAGGTCTTTTTAAAAGATTTCAAATTTTAGGGTGTGTAACTAATAGGTCTTATTATGCCGGTGTAGGGTGCATGTTTTGGTGTACGCATGTGTCGCATTCAACGTTCATCTCATCAGATGACACTCTCAAAGAGAAGTGTGCTCTTGGTTCCTGCAGGGGGCAGCAAAATGGCCTCACTCTCTGGGGCAAGGTACTCCAGGTGATGTCTACCCCAAACTGGGGTGGTTAGGTGCTGCCACCGCTGCAGAGGAAAAAACAAAATCATCATGAGATTTTATCGGCAAATGCTTCAGTTTTCTCTAATGAGCCTTTTTTAATTAGTAATGATGAAATCAGCAAAATAATTAATGGATAAGAAATAGAGGAATATCCAATGAGACACATTCCTTCTGATTCATCAACAATTACCAACCGTACCCTGTACAGGAAAAGGCATATAAGCATGAATGACTTCAGAAAAACTGACCTCCCGCAAAGATCCTTTGCAACAAAGTAGTTTGTAGAGAACAGTGACAGGAATACAGAGCATAGAAGACAGAGCCAGTGCCCAGCCAAGTGCTTCACCCCATATGGGGTATGTGTACACTGTGTTGTAAGTGAGGGGCTTGTAATTCACCACGTGGAAGAGGAATACTGCCTAAACCCACACAAAAAAATTTAATTAGTTTTCTTCATGCCAGACAAAGCTTACTGAGTAGCTTACAAAACAAAACATACCACACAGACAAAAGGTGTGATGTAAGACCAGCACCACTTCATGTAGGGTAAGGGCTGATAGCCAATCATACGAGCCACATCGTCCATGAAACGGTCTGCGCCTGAAATGCATGAAAGGGGGACGTTGGGATAATTAGCTAAATTGTGAGATTTGTATTAACTGTGCTATAATTGGGAGGCATTAACTCACCATAGACCCATGCAATGACAACACACTCCCAGAAGGCCTGCCACAACAGAGTGATGCCACTGGCAGAGTAGTAGTCAAATAGCTGGAATACATACATCCCTCCCTGACAGAAAGAGAGAGAGCAGTCAGCATCAGCACCATCCTGTTAATACTTAATGTGTGATTTGTTTCCGGCTTAGTCTACTTTGTTGAGGCAAAAATCTCAGTTCATTTCAAGCAGGGAATTACTGTTTAAATATGCATCATTATTAAACAAATCCAATTTCCTACAAAGAAACATTTTTAATTAAATAATTTTATGCTTTCTACCTGTAGCTAGCCTAGAAGGCTGCTGTATTATGATCCACAAATAAGCTGTCCACCAAAGTTTGAAGAATAAAACCAAAAGACATCTTAAATTGTCACTTTACCTCAGTGACCATGGACATGTCAATGAGGAAGCAGATGACACAGCAGATTGCAGCAACTACTTCTCGCCGCAAAGAGCCCAGAGCAGACTTAGGAGGTAACATGTCCATGATTCCTGTTATTAAACCCTCTACACCTACAAACTGAACAGGAAAGTGAACAAAGGACAAAATATTAATGCAAATCCAAAAGAGAGAAGAAGACACAAAAAAACCTCAGAAAACACAGATCTAATTCTCGGTGAAAATACTTGTTTTTAGGTGCATTTATTTAACTTACTTAACATATTGTGATCCGAGATAGTTTAACTCAAAATCAAATGTATTTTATACAGCACAGAAATGAAAAATAAGAAAGTTAATATAAGCTATCAAGTGTTACAGTACACACAGAGTTCATTGTTTCAGTGCAGGGCTGGCTGCTGAATCAATCCAGAGATTACTCGATAACCCTCCCTCTCAAATAATCAGCATGTGCACTATAAGATACATTCAACTGCAAAGTGCCTGAAGCATAGTTGAGATTCTGGTGGTTACCCAAAGCCTTCCTCACTCTGCCTATGCAAGAATGTTTCGTTGATCTTTGTAGGAAAATATTTTGGCCTTCAGATTAAGTTACGCATAACAGCTGCACAGCTATGTTAACATCATTTAGGTGAAATGCCAGCATAATGTTAGGCAACGTGGCTATGGGCAGGGAAAAAAAAGAAAAGGAAAGCGAAAGCTAGATGGGGAAGAAATGAGGCAGAGAATGGAAAGTGAGAGTAAATGAATGGATTAGAAAGCAGACAGACGCTCTCTGTGTGAATCAGACAGAAGGTCATTGACAAATCTCTGGGCTGTTCAACAATGGATGTAGGCAGTGGCTCAACAGACACACAACAAACAGGGTGCTAAGAAATGCAATACTAAAACTGGATGTGATGTATTTAAGCTGTTTGTGTCACATTTGTGTGAAAGGGAAAAATAGAAAGGAATGCAAATTAGCTAAGCGTTCAAGAAATGACGAATGATCCAGAATAAAAATGACACCATTATTTAGAGATGAGTAAGATGTGATATTAGCACAAATCACCATAAACCCTTTAGGTTAGTCTTATCCCAATATTCAAAGTGGGTCTTAGCATTACCTGACTGTCCAGGCCCAGTATGAGCAACATAAAGAAGAACAGCGCTGCCCAGAGTGGCGCTAGAGGCATCAGAGTCACAGCCTTGGGGTAAGCTATAAAAGCCAGGCCTGGACCTGTACATGAAGAAACAAAATAATAAGAGCAAATGGGTCTCACCTCCAATACTTAACTGATTTCACTGGGTGTTAGGTGGTCAAAAAAGTAAGACGTTATCTTACCACTCTCAGCCACCTTACTGATGTCAACTCCTTGTTCTGCAGCCATGAAACCCAGCACAGAAAACACCACGAAGCCAGCAAAGAAACTTGTTCCACTGTTAATAAGGGCCAGCACAAATGCATCCCTACAAATAAATAAAGGAAAGAATAAATTTAAAAAAAAATAAATAAATAAAAAACAGAGGAACAGAACTACAGGAAAAAGATGCATAATAATATGATGTAGCATGAGCTTTGTAAGACACACAAGACATGCATAGACACAAGACATGCATAGGCACAGGGAAGATGGACTGGGATGATAAATTGAGGATCAATAGCAATTTCTCTAAAAGCTGCTGCTGTCTTTTTAGTTGGATGGAGAGGAGAGCAGGCTGTAAGCATGTATTTTTCTACTAATGGGAAGGGAACCTCTGAATGGAATCTGAAGTCATCACCACACAGGAATATGTGAATTAAAAACATTTTTGTTGGACATTGTGATGCTGTACTGTTCTTGATCTGCAGTTATCAGTGTGGAAGTCTGTTTCTTTTTTTGTTTAATCACAAGCTGATTTCATTACACTATGCTTTAAAAATATGGATGCTGTTACACTGAAGCTTCCAATATATCTTGAACCAGCATTGCTGAACATCTAAGCAGTCAGAAACTTCCCTAATATCTGTCAAGCTGGCAAGGCTAGCCAGGACTTTAGTCTGCTATGTAGAATAAATGTAGATAATATACATTTCGAATCAAAAAAGCAGATTAAAACCATCAACTATGTCTCTTTTTTCTCAGTCTGATGCCCTTTGAACCTGTAATGTGTTTTATACACTATGAAAATTAGGTTATGGTTAATTAAAAGCTTTAAAATATAAATATCATTATATATCAGCTGTGAAAGTAATGGGACTTAAAAAACATTTCTGCCCTCATTGCGTGATTTATTTGTCTATTGGTCCATCAGTCTGTCACAACGGTTGCTAATAGCTAACATTGTCTAAAAAAGGCGTGGCCAGGGAGGGAGCTGTGACGCAAGCAGGCTGGTCTTGTGCAGGTGCTTTATTCAAAAACTCGATAACTGTCTCAGCTTTCTGAATTACCACATACATCTTCTATACCAACTTTAATATTCAGGCTTCTACCATATATATAAATTTAAGTTTTAATTTGAAAACGTTATATGTTTGCTGTTGTACTGCCTGTCATGTCCATGCTCCAAACACAAAAAGAAACTTTCTGTAGTACGTACAATTCTATAAATGCAGTTTCTGACCTCTTATACTCACTAAACAGCCAGGATGAAATGAGTACATCCACTCTACTCAAAGATAGGACAAATGTGTGGAAATGAAAAAAAAAAATTGGGGGGAATCAATATTCAGTGTTTCTTCATTATTTCGACACATACGTTTGCAACCTTTCTTTTATACAAATAAGAACCTAACACCATAAATGCCTTTAAGGAAGTACTATCTGAAAATGTGTGCCCTTCTTCCAGTTTATCTCTGCATCAAAACAGGAAAGACACAAATATCCTGGAAAGACATCTGAGCTCAGTTGATCCACAGTGCTAAAGAGAATTAATAATAGACTCTGCTTAAGGGCAGGCATTAGAAAGATATCTAATTTACTTCTTTTTTAAGAACGAAATTGACTCTTGGGTAAAACTGGCCAGACCATTAGCAGTAACCATGTGAAGACCGCTAGCATGCGACATTTCATGGTACTTTTAACCTTTAATTTTTCATATTCCCTTCCACAGGAAATTATTGACAGGTGAACAGACTGTCAGACTATTTTGATTCCAGAAACTACACAGTAAACATGAATAAATTAGGCCATTTAGTTTAGAAACAATTGATCTGGCCCCAAAACTAAGTCCTAAATATGTTACTCATGGAAATCTAAGAAGAGTTTATATCAAGATTTTGCCATCTATGTCCTACTCCAGAGTGTGTGAGAAACAGGGTTGACAAACCTCAGAATGTGAATTCACCATGTAACTTCCAATTTAGGTCATGGGAGGGAAGACGCCTGATATTTTTGAGACCCCTTGCATCATGAACATTCCAAATATACAGGCAAGTGCTGAGATTTCCCTAAAACAAAGTCCTTACTTCTGCCATGGAATCAGGTAACTTCCTCATATATATATTGATCGGCTTAAATATGTGTTAATTTACAAATGAAGCAGAAAAACAACAATAATTAGGTCAGCCAGAAAACAGACAACTCTACAACTCGTACAACTCTACAATTTCTACAGCTTTTCAAAGTGCAATATACTGTGATATTTGCTTGCAAATAAAATGGAACTGCTACAGATTCAGAACTCAAGCTAGAGAAATCAAGGTGGTCTTCTTGGAGATCAGTTGCCTTTGATAATGTTATGGGATGGAAAATACTTTACATGAGAGAAGTGTTCAAGGAAGATTTTGGGCCTTTGATTGTATTTGCTGTGCATAACCGTATAGTGCATTCAAGTCCAATGTGGTATTTATAGCATGGAACAGACCTTGCAACAAGACATTAAAGATCCAAATGAGAGAGTCTTTAGTCAGGATAAAATAAACAATTTCCTGTTCCTTCATTTGATCACTTAACTGAGATGCTGCTTCTTTCACTGATCAAAAGACAACTAATTTCTTGAGGAAATGTATAGTATATCTGGTTTATTTGATGGCTGAATTCAATATCCCATACAATCATATTTACAGTAAGGATGGGATTTTGTGCTGATGTTGGCTTTCTCCCAGCAACTGTGGTGTTTGATTTTATGCTGTGTATAGAAACTCACTGGTAACAGTTGTTATTGAAGCGGTTGTAGCTGCCCAATGCAGTAAGGGCGCCCAGTCCGATGGCATAGGAGAAAAAAATCTGAGTGCCGGCATCAATCCACACCTAATCATAACAAGAAATGTGTGAGTACTGTTTCACACACCTTTGATCCATGTTTCTTGGGGATTGTAGCACAAATTTGTCACAACACCTTGTTACTACACCGCTTAAGAAAAACATGCTGACACCCAGAGGCAAGCTTATACAAACGCCAAACCTGTGCTTCTCCAAGTTTGGACCAGTCTGGTTTTAGGTAGTAAACAATGCCATCCAAAGCTCCAGGCAGAGTGACTCCATGAGCCAAGAGAACAACCAGGACCAGGTAGGGGAACAGAGCAGTGAAGTACACAACCTATAAAGAAATAAAAAAAAGAGAGCTATAAAGTAAATTCTAAATAGTATTGAACCAATTTGTAGGATACACACTTTGGTGGGAATATGAAGTTTTGAATATTATATGCTAAATTGCATTAAATGAACTAAGAAAACTCAACAGTTAACATGTAAACCCCTAACATTACATGAAGAAAGTAAACCATGATATGCGATTATATGATGAAGGCTAGCTGAATAGGTTTAGTGATTATTGGCTATGATCAATTTATACAGCACCTAATTAAAAGTCTTCAAATATGGTTCTTATCACTTTGATTAAGCAATTACCTGCTTTGCAAATATTCAAGTCATAAGTAGAAGCCCATTAGGTCCTTCCTGTAGTAGATGTGTAATGGGGCCTGTCATTACTTTGAAGAAAAGGTAGCCTGCAAATGGAGAGCCAGACAATTTGTAAACCTCCTGCAATAGCAGGGGTTTATGGCAGACCATTTCAGAAGATAGTATTTGTCAGGTTATGCTAAGAAAGCCACCACCTGCCACTGTACCTAGTAAAAGCATCAGGTTCTAGCTCCAAGAATATGGTGTGAGAAAAGTGGTGAACAAAAGCACATATTTGTCTTGATCTTAGGTGAACATGGGCAGAAAAGCCCCTTTCCAGCTTTCATGCATCTGGATGGTGGAAAGTTACTAATCGGCTTACGGCTCAATCTTTTTCATTATTTTTTCCCTCTGCTCTATGAGCTTTGGCAACTCTGGAGACAAAGTATGCAAACATAGCCATTTCCACATGTTACAAAATGATGATGTGTTTATTATGTCAATTTACCAGAGTAAACAGATCTAAAGAAAAAAATCAGAGATGGTAACATATTTTCATATAGTATTTTCTTACCTAGAGCATTACATAACAAAGATTCAGGGATACGGGAAAAAGATTATGGCCTTACTGGGAAAAAAAAAGCTAAACAAAAATTCTAGACATTCTAGAAACGTGTGCTTACTGTATGTTGTATTCATAGTTTCAGTCTAGACACTGATCCTGACTATACTAAAAGCTGATTTTGGGCTCAGAGAGCAGAATGCTTTAATTATTTCAACCTTTGAATGAAGCTATGCAAATATTAGTCGACACTGCATGAGGACACAGTGTACAAGTAACGCTCTAAATATTTATCTCTACTCCATAAACCCAAACACTGACATGTGATATGATGTGTTATGAATTGTGCTGCCAGTAAACACTTTACCTTGCCCGTAGATTTAACTCCTTTCCACATGCAGAAGTAAACAATGACCCAAGTGGCAATAAGACACAGCACCATCTCATAGCTTATGACACCAGGCTCGTGCAGCCCTCCAGACAAACGAAGCACTTTACGTCTGGGTACAATAGAAATAGAAAGGTTGGACAATTAGATTTAAAACCTGAATGTCTACAAATGCATCTAAGGCATTATTTGTGACAAAACTAAAATAATTGAATAGCCTTGACATGGTTGAACTTTGTTTTTACTAGTCAAATACATTTTTTTATAGGGCTTGTAAATATAAGACAATGCCAAAAAATGTTAAAGATTAATAAAGTGCAAAGAAACATGAAAACAATCAAAGGTAGGATTTGGGTGACAGGAAAGCCTGGACATAGAGCACAGAAAAAAAAGTTCTATTTAGTAGAAAATATGTCTACAGTTTTCAATCTTTTTTTTTAAGGTGATAAATTGCGTTTTAAATACTGCAGACACCCTAGTCACGTAAAAGGGTAACTTACTCCCAGAACTCAATGACTGGGGAGCGCATGCCCTCAACCTCTATGCAGCTGCCATTGAAGAGAAGCTGGGATGAGGACAGGTTCATTGGGGACATGGTGGAGACGAGGTTGGAAGGGGTGGCAGCAGATGGCAGTAAACCAGGCTGTGAAGCATTGCGGTTGTGGCAGATGCGTCGGAAGTCCTGCGTACAATTTGGAGTATTCCAGGGGTGTCCACAGGTGGCCCAGGGCAGTGGGTTAGTGAAAGAATGGAAGAGAAAGTAGAGGCCCCACACCAGGATCATGATGTAGTAGGTGTTACAGAAGAACACTATTACCATTGAAGACAGACCCAGACCTTACAAAGAGAGGGAAGAATTTAGAAATGCTATTCACAAATTAGAACTGAGGAACAAGCCTAAACATCTTCTTCAAAGAACTATCATTAATATAACTAGAGAAACTAACACCTTTGAAGAGGGGTGCGATGTTCCAGGCAGAGACCCCTCCCTGTTTCATGAACTGGCCCAGTGCAATCTCCAGGAAGAAGACCGGGATGCCCCCGATGAACACAATCAGCAAGTAAGGGATCAGGAAAACACCTGTAACACCCAACACATGCATTCACCACATGCCATCTGAAGTCTCAGACAGGTAGAAACACTATTTCATACTGGGAAATACTATTTAGTTAATTTGTTAAATTTAAGCACTACCTGGAAGTAGTTGAAAATTAGCCTGCTGGCTAACACCTGCACATTTACAGAAATGTTGATTATTGTGCTGCACTGTCCTTAAATAAATAAATAAAATTAAATGATAACAGATTTTTTCTAAAAAAAAATTCAAGGTGTGACTGGAGATGCCTCGACATGTAGGTTTTTAAACAACATTTTTTTACATACTTCAATTTGTCTATGTTTCTACAAAAACATTTATAGATAAATAAAATAAAGAAGAGACTCAGATAGCCTCTTGAAATGTCTGCTGAAGCTGCGTTACAAGAGTTGCACTTGAACAAACAATAATTCTGACGTTTAAATTTTTACGGCTCAAGCAACTTAGACACCACCATGGCTGTTTGTACTCAAGCACTTGTCACAACTAACAACAAACAAAAGGAGGAAGAAGCATTAACGGGCAGAAGAGAAAAACCAAGGAAGGAGGACAGGCAATACTATAGATAAGAGTCACAGTGAAATTCTGTGTGGGAGATAGTCACATTGTCTCCTTTCCTGCAAGTGTTTGGACGCATTTGGCGACAGCAGTATAGGCCTTTAACTTTAAAGTTGGCTGGTAAGGACTAGCAAACAGACAAGTGGAAGACAATGGACTCAGGTAGAAAAGGAGAGAAAATTGAACTGAATTCATGTTAATAGTTTTACAATCGGTTTCTACGTCATGTTTTCTATAAATAAACTCTTTTTGTGCAAAAGCACCCAGCAGTCAGAGGAAAATTACCTAAAAATCTGAGGCATTTTACTCACTAAATGGAATTTACAATATAACCGAGTGATGCCACCGCAGTGCGCAGATGGGAGGGAGTCACATGACCAGCTATGACGCAGAGCAGAAAGAGGCCAAGAAGAAATAAGGGAAAGATGGGTACATGGCAGGAGAAACAGGTAAAAAACTGGGACAACATTGTAGTACAGAAGCTCTGACAAATAACAAAAATGACACACAAAGGCCTTAACCTAGAGGGCTGTGCAATGGTGCTGCCGCTTGACAGTTTATGCCTCATTCTGATCATCATTCTGTAAGTTGTTCACTGAGAGCAGAGGGCTGTAGCCTTATAAGGAAACGTTTGTGAGCGTGAGTCTAAGGGAGAAAGGGGTGGGAGAGGAGAGACATGAGAAGAAAGAGAAAGAAAGGGATAGAGAATAGAGAAAAACCTTGTGCTGACATCCCAACATATTGGCCAAATCATCAAGGAACATTGTTCTTAAAAGGCTTAACTAAATCCCCATTAATCATAAGTAGACACGACATATCAGGACTAGCAATGGTGTTGCAGAAAAACATATTCTGTAGAGCATTAAGTCCACTATTTGACTGTAAATGTATCTGTTTTCAGTGGAGAGCATACTTCTCCCACTTTCTAACAGGTGTTACTAAAAAGCCCAAGCTCTAATCTGATACATTTGCTGTGTTACAAGGTGTACCAAGGGTTGGTCAAGGACATAACTACTGTAATGAATGAGACTATGCTCACACTGAGACCAGGAAGGGATAGGTGCAGTCACAGGACGGTTATTGTGTGACATATCCAAATGTCTCCTTATCAGGACAGGAGGAGGGTTGCAGAGAGCACCTCTGTGTGCCTCATGAGTGCTGGCAAGCGCACAGGGGGGTGGACTGTGTGAGGCAGGCCATTGTTATATGATACCATAAGGTGGGTATCAGAGCTGCTGGTCACAAGACACATACACATGAGGGAAAGGGAGTGCTGAACTAAAACACACACACACACACACAGTTTCAATTCAACTGAAAGCTGTAAAAATCTGAAAAATGGGCAGGGTAGCGATAAGAAAAGTTGAAACCAATAGTTGCTGTCAGGTGAGGTTACTGTAGATCAAGTAGGCATAGACTAAAAAGGAGTGATAATGCAGCTCAAATGACCTCTTTTACTGTACCAATGGGAGCATGACGAACACTGCAGGGCAACTTGCACTCTGTGTGTTAAGTAATCGCTCACTATAATAAATAAATGGCACCACGTGGGGAGGCACAGCTTTTGGGCTACGTGTTCATAGCCACACACACTGTCCTTACAGTATCATGCTTCATCGTGCTGCCTTAACTGTTGTCCAACACACCATCAAAGTAATATATTAACTTAAAGAAAGTGCCAGTGATTCCCCAGCTGGATGAACTTCTGTTTGTTAAAGAAATGCGTACAGTGTAATTAGCAGTAGATTCTCCAGGCAGCAGTCTCAGTAGCTCTCTTTTTATCGTTGATGCTTTATCAGAATTTAGGTTTACTATAAAAGGTTAACATTTGTTTTACTCATTTAAGGTCAGCCTTAACAAAATAAGCGTTAATCTATCTAGTCTTCAAGGCCTGAGCTGAATCCTGCCTTTGATAAAAGTGGGCTTGCTCATCAACAGACAATTGCAGGCAAAAAGGAGAAGTCATATACATAATAGCATTTGCAAGCTCCCAAAGTTGTTACTGTGGATAATAACAAACCAGGCAAGGCAGATGGCTGCACACCAATCACTGCATCTACAAATATGTAAGTACTTGAATCATTCTGTGTGTACATGACACCTCTATTAATGCAAAACAATCCAAGAAAGAGGTGAGGAAAGCTAAAACCTTGTAGAATGATGTGCTCAAAGACTTCCAGAAACACCATCTTCTTACATTCCATGCAGACAAGCCTAGTTGGACATTTTGTAAAAAATAATAATTCATTCCAATTAAATATTCCATTTGTACAAAACTACATTTTACGATCACTAGTTATCATTTCAAAACATTACAAACACGATAATCTGAGCAAATATGCCTGAGAGGAGTATCTTCTTCAGTGAATGAAAATTATGATAAAAATCATTGATAGCAAAGTCCATAAATAATTGTATGAACCGCTCAGTCCCCCTCATTAAGAAAACACAGGTGGCTGTGTCTGTAAAGTAAGTAAGTCTATTGAAAGCACTTCTTGTTCCACTTACACTACCCACATGGTTAGGGGCTTAATGGATTGAGAAATGTGTGATAATCTTTAATCATACTTATCTTCATTTACATTGCTCTTTTCAAAATATAGTACGGTAATCTATAGGATGCATTCCAAACAAACACTTAAACAGTAACAGATCCATGTAATATGGATAATATGTCAAGTGTTTTAGTTGAAATTAGTTTTCCTGCACAAATAAAGAGCAGCTCAGCAGGACACTTGTAGAGCTAGGCATGGACTTGTGAATGATGGAGAAAATGAAAAAGGAAAAAGGAGAAAAGGCTGCTTCCTAACAACATAAGTAAACAGGATAAGATGTTATTAGATAGCTTAAAGAGGCTACGTGTAATGTTTTTCCCCAAATAAATGTATCATTAGACTTTTTATGTGACCATTTATGACTCAAACAACTTCTGATGAGCGCACTGACACCTTGTCGGCTCACCGCGGGTGTGCCGGTGTGCCTATAAGCCTGAAGTCAACTTTTCCTTGTTTCTATCGGGTACGATTTTTTGCGTGCCGTGTCTGCGGATGTGACTTGAAAGCGCGTTAATGTTTAACGTTTCAGATCAGGTGCCGCCACCGATTGTAAACAATAAGCCTAAACTCGCTAGTGGAGTGTATATTTCATCGCAATGGACTGTGAGAATATACAGAGCGACCTAGCACAACTCAGACACCAACAGAAACTCCACGTCAGACTACGAGCGCGTGCTGCGAGGACGAGC
>JAPMNP010673821.1:0-10241 GCA_029874935.1 Atherina boyeri | reverse complement strand
ATCAGCAGCAAAGCTTTGTTGTCTGTTTCTTGTAGCATCTTCTTCACCCGCTCCAGTCAGAGGAGGAAGCCTGAAGCTCAAGGAGTCCTCAGACTTTTCCTCTCAACTTAACAATGCAGACTCATTCAAACGCAAACCTAGAGTGGCTCACCAGTCCAAAGCTGGCACATCACCAGGTAAAACTTTTCTCTCCACCATTTCGTCTCAGTTTTCACTACGGATTATGCAGATTTTATGTAGTTTATAAACATTTTCTTCACTGTTTTTCTCTTCAGAGGACAAAGGACCACTGGTGGAGATAAAGATTGGCAGCTCCTTCCAGCCATTAGAAAGCAGAGCTTCAGATATTCTGCACTCACCTCCAGCCTCCCACAGCAGACCTGCTTCAGCTACATCTGCAGCTTCCACTAAACCCGCCACTCATCCTCAGCTTCCTAAAGACGTAGCTGTTGAAAAATACTCAGGACTGCGGCTCAGGTCAGAAAAACCAAAGTAACGGCAACAGACATGGTGAATGTAAAGTTAACACATATTTTATTAAAGGCTGCATGTGGGTTCTGTTCTTCAGGAAGCCGCGGGTTTCTTCCAGTGAGATGGACCGTAAAATGGGTGACCGCCGCCTGATCCGCCTGTCACAGGTGCCAGAGCGTTTGACGCGGGAGAAGTTGGAGGAAAGTGACTGGGTGACATTTGCAGTTCTGATCAGCAAAGCAACGCCACAAAGCAGCAACAGCGTAAGTCCCAAACCCGTTACTGTCTCCAAGCCTTGGTTTTAATCCTGTTTTTATCTGCCTTCTGTGATGTGTTAACATTTATGGGTCATTATTTTTATTAATTGAGGAGAAAAGCCACACAAAAATACTGCTGGCCTCTGCAATACTCCTGTTACATTCCTGACAAAGCACTTCCTCTTTGCAGGGCAAAACCTTCAGCATCTGGAAACTTAGCGACCTCCACAATCTGGAGGTGTTTGTGTCTCTGCTCCTGTTCGGTGAAGTCCACAAAGAGCACTGGAAGACGGAGCTGGGAACTGTCATCGGAATCCTCAACCCAAACCCCATGAAGCAGAGGGATGGATACGATGGAGTGAGTGAAAGGACCGAGCTGAATAAGGGGCACTTTACACAACAACGTCTTTCACGGAAACTGAGGTTTTTTGCCGCAATCTGGCCTCCCGTGTACATGACAACGGGGTGTCGGGGGGGGACGGCCTCCAGAGTGGAGAGTTCTAAAAACACTGGGTGATCCGTTTTCATGTAAAGGTAGGGTGGAGGTTTTTGACAACAGTGACGTCACTGCCATCCGCCTACGGCAATATTGAGCATGCACACTCTGCCAATGTTTTCTAAATATTTCGCGGATTTATAGTCCCCACTTCTTCATCGGTCCACACCTCAGTTGTACGTGCAGAGGCCTCCATTGTTTAGTATTTTCTGACTAGAGATGTTTCTTCTTCGGACAATGAGGGAAAACCATAGAACACTACGTACACAGGGCACACTGCCATCTAAAGGCCGGGTATATGTACTACATCGTTTTCAACCAGATCAAATTTTGCGCCCTATCGTTTAAATGCAGGCTCGTTTGCACCCGCGAACTCAAACAAAAACATCAACGTTGTCGTGTAAAGTTCCCCTAAGATATATTCTTACAGTCTGGGGACAGTTTTTTTTTCCCATCTGGGCTCTGACCTCAGTGTAAAGCCAGATGTTTATCTCAAGATGTTCATCTCTGTTATACTTTCATATTGATCTTTCAGTTAAAGAGACAGAAACTTGAAGTCAGAGTTTATGTTTGTGCTGCGAGGGATGGGCTGTAGATTTGTTTGTGTGCGCTGAGTGAGTGTGATGTGTGTGAAAAAGAGAGTATTCTTCTTGAACTTTGATGTTTTACACTTGAGTGTGTCAAGGTTTTTTTTTCTTTGTTTGTTCAATAATTTGTTTTATTATTTAAATTACTTTGCACTGCTTTTGTATGAAAAGTGCTTTATAAATAAAGTACGATTTGATTTGTATGTGGTTGTAGTGATTGTTGATCTTGAAGGATTTTCATATATTTCTGTCAAAGAGTAAATTCAGCTTGTTTAATACGGATTGTCAGCTTATTTCCATTGTAAACACACCTACAAAAACGGGGAGGAAAAAACCCAAATGTTTATTTTGCAGGTGAGTTTGACCGTAGATCACCCACAGAAGGTGCTGTTGATGGGGGAAGCTCAGGACTACGGCACTTGCAAGGCCATGAAGAAGAACGGAGACCCCTGCTCACAGATTGTGAACATGGTGAGTACCTTCTCTCACATACAGGGTTCTTTAATGTCCTCAAACTAATCAATCAACCCTGTAAATGTCATATTACATCACAATATCTAATTAAACCTTTCTGCAGTATGAATGCCAGTACTGCCAGTATCATGTCAAGGCCCAGTATAAGAAGATGAGCTCGAAGAGGGCCGAACTTCAATCATCATTTTCTGGAAAAGCCCCCGACAAAGTGAAGGGAAAGGGCAACAACCTGAGAACGCAGCTGTGCCAGGACGGCTTTCACTACGGTGGTGTCTCTTCGGCTGCCTGCGCCTCTTCTTTGTGAGTCATTATAAGTGTTGTTGGTTCAGTGGACGATCATTTTGTTTATGCAAAATGATTTTAAGGCAAATTCAGGTCAGTTTATCCTGTAGAAACACTCAACAGTCTGAAAAATTCGGTCTGATCATAGTGTTAATGTTAAAGCGACAGCCCAGTCTCATTTCAGATACTAGCTGAGGTTGAATATGAAGCATCTGAATCCCTTGTAATCCTCTGTGTTGCAGAGCTGCGTCCAAACCAAATAAACCTGTCCAGAAAACTCTTGACAAGCTGTTTGTGAGAGGATCAGCTAAGCTTGTAAGTCAGGCCAAGAAGCTCGGTAAGCACTGCGCTCACTTTTCAAAACATACATAAACAGACAAAACATTAAAAATTTAATTAGGCTTCAAACTGACTTTAATTCTGTTCTATAACAATCTTTTTTTTGTTTAAATCAAAAACTAAATCTCGTGTTTTTAGGCGATTTTTGCAGTTTCCGAGGTAGATGCGTCAAAATGCTGTTAACACTTTTTATATGAGAGATCGTTAAATGTTTTTCATTATGTTTTTGTTGTTTTGTTAGCCATGCAGTCTGGGGAAGTTTCAGGCTGTTCGAATGAATTCAGGAGCCTGATGTCGATTCCAACGCCAGGAGCTCTGCAGCTGAAGAAGCACCTTGTACATGGCAGCCAGCCAGGTATGCAAGCCAGAAATGTTTTCATTATTTTATTACCAAATTTCCAGTTAAATGGTAACAATAAACGGATATAACAAGAACAGAACCCAAACAAGGACATACAGACAAAGCAGCAGTCTTTACGTCAGTGATGTAGTTGTGAAATAAATGGAGGGAAGTTCAGCCACTAAAATGTGTGAGGTAGGTTGGCATATACCTGATTGGCGTATAGAAGAAAGACATTGACCTTGTGTGAGAGGGTAGATGATTGTCTTAACCAGCAGAGGGCCCCACATTCTCTCCAGTCTCCTGTGGTCATGTACATACACAGTTTCTGTACATGTACGGCAGATAGCATCTCATCTCAAGAGAATCCTGACATTGTAGGGTTGCCTGTTTGGAGTTATATGGCTATACTGGGATCTTAAGAACCACGTAAAAAGAAATTCAAGCCCAAAATTGGTTTTATTCTGAGCAGAATCAGAAAAGATGAGCAAGTGACCCCTACAGCATAAGAAAACTTACCCCTATGGTGATACTGATGGGAAGATGCGAATCAGTTTTCATTTGAGTAATGAAGTCTTTGCATGTCTTGGTATTGAAATATTTTATGATGAATGTTGATATAGCAGCATCAAAAGCTTCTTTGTGCTCAGATTAGGTGCTCATTATTGAGCTGATGTTTGTCCCCAGGCTCCAGAGACACAGCCGAAGCTCCTCTTCAGTCCATTTCAGCCACTGACCTGCTGAAGCAGCAGAAACAGAAGCAGCGTGAGCTCCTTGAGAGCCGACGTCAGAGGGCAGGAGAGAAAGTCCTCCAGAACTCAGGTGGCACCAGACCCGCACTCAGTCAGCGCGGCCTGATGTCCCCAAAACCTGCTTCCGAGGTCCCAAAGGCCACCCAAAGCCCCATGGTGCCCCACACACCGACCCTGGGCCGAGGGTTTTCCGAGGGCGATGACATCCTCTTCTTTGATAACAGCCGGCCTCCAGCTCCTTCTCCCAGCCTATCAGCTGCCAAGATGGCTGCGGTGAAGAAGCTGAAGGTCAAGGGAGCAGGGCTTGAAAAAGAGGACCCCAATGCTGTGAAGAGGAAGAGGACTGACAGTAGTGAGATCAGTGCCCGAGTGGAGAAAAATCGGACTTCACCCAACGGTAACAGTTTTTACAGATAGCGATCCAAATTATAATTCCTGATTTTTATCTTAAAATTTTTGTCTTCATTTTGAATTTTCCATTTACGTATCAAATTATCGCCATCAAATTCTGCTGCCGAAATACTGATTAAGACGTTTTTGTGTACCATTTGATTGACCTGTGCAGGTGAAACATCAAGTAATGAGGAGGAGGAACCCGCCCAGAAAAGGAAACGAGATCAGCTCAGTTACATCCAGTCAGAGGAGTTTCAGAAGATCCTAAACGCCAAATCCCGTCACAACGTTGTACTGCAAGCGGTATGACAGATGCTACTCCATCCACGGCTGCCTCTTTTTTCTGTTGCTGAAGCTGTATATTAAACAATCTCTCTCCCCTTAGGCGGAGTACCAGCTGCAGGAGCGCTACTTTAATGCCCTGGTGAAGAAGGAACAGATGGAGGAGAAAATGAAGGGAATCAGAGAGATGAAGTGTCGAGCCGTCAGCTGTAAAAAGGTACATGAAACGTTCCGATATATGTAATGCATGGGGAAGATGAAGAAGTTGGAATAGTATTTGTAATTTCCCATGTTTCCTTTGTGTCCAGTGCAACTACACTTACTTCAAGCCAGCAGACCGATGTGTGAATGAAAATCACGATCTACGGTGGCATGATGCTATGAAACGTTTCTTCAAATGTCCCTGCGGACAGAGAGCCATCGCTCTGGACAGATTGCCAAACAAACACTGCAGGTAAGGCTGGAAATCTCCAGCGCTTCTCCTCTTTGGGAAGATTTTCCCATTAATGCATTAAAATACACTGAAAGCATATTGGTTCATTCCAGCTGAGGAGAAACTTAAAAGGCATTACATGAAATGTAACATGCATCATGTCTTCCTCTTTTCTTTACAATTTTCATTCTTTATGCTGTTTCAGCAACTGTGGACTATTTAAATGGGAGCGTGACGGGATGTTGAAGGTAAGTTGGATTACCTCTGAAAGGATAAAGAAGATCTTTATCTTGTGAAAGAACAAACATCTGATGTTGCTCTTTGATTTCAGGAGAAAGCTGGACCTAAGATCGGAGGAGAGCTTCTTCAGCCTCGAGGAGAGGAACACGCCAAGTTTCTCAACAGCATTAAGTGACTTCTGGTTGTTGAGGGACCACTATACAGTTTGTAATTTAAGGCTTCAGTAGTATTTTTATATGTGCATCGATCTATCATGTTTTTACAGTTTGACATAGTGTGTTTTTATTGATTATAATGATTTGTCCGATTAATTGGACTTACTGGAAGAAGCTGATTAAAGAAATAATCTGCAAATCTTGTCAAATGTCAGTTTTTCTACCATTGAGATAAATAGCTGAGCACACACAAGTTTGCTACAGGTCTGGTAAAAATGCCAATTGGTGTCAAGTGTACATTGTTGGAGAGCCTAATTAGTCACCTTTTAATAATGAAGAACTTGAAAGGATTCTATAAAATGAGCACAGCTAAGTGTGTAGGTAGCAAGGCTCATAGTAAAGGCGACTGATCTGGCTTTCCAACAATGTATATAGTACAAGATTAATTGGTATTACTCAAGGGGAGAAATAATCAACCAAATATTTACTTCGCTTTTTTTCCTCTCTCTCTCTTTCAATGTCTTGTCAACCTTTTTTTTTTTGTGTGTAAAATAGCTCAACTTATTCAGTCTAAAACGCTGCTTCTCTACTGCCTGACATGCTTCATGGCAGTTCAAATTATTCCGCCGTTTCTTATCTACGTAATGCTTTTTTTGGATATGTTTTTTAAAAGCTGCTGCAATCTCCCTAATGTTTTCATAAGTAAATGGCTGTTGGAGGATGGAGCCATTAAAAAGTAGAAAATGACGAGTTGGTGCAACCTTACGTTATTTTGGAAAATTCAGCTGGGAACCTCAAAGTTAATACCAGAAAAGCTCACACCTTTCAGGCATGCAAACATCCTCTAACACCACATGCTGAGGCCAGGTGGTGCTCAGAAGTCTCAAAGCCGATCCACATAAAGTGCTTAAAGGAAGAGCATGGAAATAAAATGAGATTTTTGAAAATGAAGCAGTATATTTACCAAGTGCGAGGTGACACCACATCATAAAGGGTTTAATTTATACTCATGATTCTTGGTCCTGTGTGCCCTCCCTCTTGCTCCTTCCTCTGTCTCTCCTTTGCCCAGTTTGTGTCTAATATTTCCAGTCTGGAATGTGGGATTCATTGGAGCCTGATGACTTCAACAGCTCACCTCATCCTCTTTTATTCCACACCGCCTCCCTTGAAATACTCCAAATACCAGACACTGACTGTGAGTTAAATATTGGAAACTGATTTTTATTCGTCATTTTGACTTAAAGACATGATGTTCCTTTGCAAACTTTAAAGCTACAACTCTCTTCTGGGAAAAAAAACAGTAAATTGGATATGTAAGAGGTTGTTTTGTTATCTGCTAATGTGGCACATCAGGCAGATATAAGGAACATTTTATAGCATCTATGTACATATAAAAAAGTAAAAACAAGCATGCAAAACATTTAGTTACAATACAGAACCTGCACACTGAAAACACTTTACAGTTTGATGCATTGTACAGTTCAGTTTGTATAAAAATAAATCTTAAAGAAAACCAGGATAAAGGTAATGGCAGTATTGTTGCCCCAATGGGAGTTGCTGTAGCCTGGCTCTCCACACCACTGAGCATGCTCAGTGAAACCAGTAAAAGCGTGGATAGAGACCATCATAGTGATACTCCCGCAACTGCTCATTCTTCTCCCGTGTTCTCTCATTTATCTCTGTGGATTAAAAAAGCACAAACATGACTTATTATTCATGCTAATTGTTAAGCTATGCTAAACAATGCTAAGTAATCTTTGAAAGCTAAATGAGTTGACAGACTATGAGCAGTGAAAGGTAAAACTCATTCATGCTAACCTTTTAGTCAGATTTTGGTTCTAAGTTTAAATATTAAAAACTGTTTCAAGGACATTTTCCAGTTGAATCTTAAAAATCTGTTGACACAGTGGCGGGAAAGCTGTTATCACTAGCAAATTTCAACTACAAACAGTTCAAGCCTAAACTTTTCATACACAGGCCACCGTAGTATTTTCATCAGACTCCTCACTTTAAACAAGTATGTTGGGAAATAGGTAGGCTATTATCAAAAAGATGTTTCGAGAATTCTATATATTTTCCTGCATTCTTATGAAAAACTGACATTTCTGATGGCTTTTTTTTTTAAGCTTTATATGCTATAAACAGACATTTTGCATTTTGATTTTGGAGAACTTCTGGGATAAACGTCACATCTTTGGGGTTTAAGGTCTTTGTCATCAACATGTTTGAATCCACAAATTCTGAATGGGAATCACGTCTGGATATTGATCAGGGGGATTTTATTCTCTGCTAACTATTCCTTGACCATTTTGCCTGTATGTTTCAAATCTATCTTGTTGCTCCTTAAAGCTGAGTAGCCTATTTCTGCAGTATGTTTTATGTTTCGTTCCAACATCATCTTGAAGTCCTCTTTTCTCATATATTTAAATTCTAGCCCATTGGCTGAAATATCTGAGCATCATGTTTTACTGATGTTTAAATGTTTTTCTTTTCCCATATGAAGATCACATAAATTCAATTTCCTCTAATCTGACAACATTCAGTGGGCACAATTTTTCCTCTTTGTCCAGATGAGTTAAGTCCACTGAGCTACGTGTTCCTGCCTTAAGCCGTATTACGCTGGTGGAAAAATAAAAAATTGCCCACTTACATCTGGATTTCAAGTGTAATAGAAAAATTAATAGAGTCTGGATTTAATGCTTTTGAGGTAGTCCGGTTTGTCTTGGCTTCGGCTTCTATCGAAGCTCAAAGCTCCAGATGCTAGGCCTTGGTGATCTCTGGATTGTTTTTTGGGTCACTTTTGGCTTTGTAACACACCCTTGTATAAAAATTTTGGCTTTCTATCCATTCCTTTCTCTATGAAAATCCAAGGTCTTCACTGAGCTCTTTGGTTGTGACTAGCTGACTAGCTGTTCTCGGTCCCCAACCGATGCAAAAATAAATAAGGTGAACATTGCAAAGGGTCATTTGTTGGTATGAACGCTTGTGACGTGCATTGAAAAAAATGTAAACGCAAAGGACAGTCATTTTCAGCATATCTTAGACAAAAATGTAATTAACCCAAACAAAACTAATAGCTATATTTGACCATTCATCCTCATATAAACTGATTTGGCAAAGATCTTTTTGTTTTCCTCATATATACTCCCCCAAAACACTGTGTCCCTTACAAATGATGCCAAGTCACATCTTTATGGTTAGTTCCTCTTAGTTTAGAAACTCCAACTGCAACCAGATCACAGCTTACTGCCGACCACAGGGAAGATTGTCAGCTTTTTGTGGACCACAAATGGACACTTTGAATTGGTGTGAAGTCTTGGGCTCCCTGCTGTGGTCCAGAGGCTCATCAGTCTAGTTCCAAACTAAACTCTGCCCCTCAACATAGTCTCTGTAGAGCCCTCTTATGACGACTGACATTCCACTAAATGCCAGGTTTTCAGTAAGGATGTGCCGGGGTTGGCCCTGACAACATGCCTCAGCTTGCATTTAGCCATTAAGAACCTCTTGCATTCAGTGTCTCCAAGCAGTGTGATGTTAAAAATCTTAATTTTAATCCTCTCTGTGGGATTGACTGGGGGCATTTTACATTCTCCTAGTTTACATGAAGATAGCCTAAGTAAGCGTTTTATTTGGAAATGAGAACGTGTGAATCCAGGTCTTACCGTCTCGATCTTCCTCAGCATAGTTCTCGTACTCATTCTTTTGTTCCTCATTGTACTCCCTCCATCGCTCGGTGGCTGCCAGCTTCACTCTTTGCTCAGCTATTGATGAAAGGACAAGAAAACAAAAATTAAGCAAAGAAAAACGCACTCATTAAATACACAATGCGCTGTCAAAAGAAGTGGATACAGCCTGCAACAACTGATCTGATTCTGCTGCAGGCCTTTTCCGTTGCATCGTTCAGTGATTTAAATAAGATGATGTGCAGCACCATCTTGTAGCTATACTGAAAGTCCTTAACTTTACGAGCATCTTTCACAACATCACATAATTCAATTATCAGTTTAACATGATTTAAAAGGTGGTATAGAAGATGTTTATGGCAATTCAGAAAGCAGAGACCGTTTATTTGTTTTTAAATAAACCAACCGGCAGAGTCCCACGGGACTGAAATGGTTGTCTACTGGTCAGGACAGTCCTTGAGGAGAGACTGAGAGTCCAGTTGTTCAAGTCCGAATGTAACAGGAGGAGAGGGAAATTCCCATAACAATTGCATGCACAAGACTTACTTGAGTCACAGCTCCCTCCCTGGCCACGCCTTTAAGACATTAGCAATTGATAACCATTGTGATTGAGTGGTTGACGGGCCAGTAGACCAATAAAACACGATGAGAGCAGAAATGATTAGCTTATGTTTTTTAAGTCCCATTACTTTCACAGTGGATGTATGAATAATTTTTACAGTGGGTACGGAAAGTATTCAGACCCCTTTAAATTTTTCACTCTTTGTCTTATTGCAGTCATTTGCTAAAATAAAAAAGTTGATTTTATTTCTCAAGAATGTACACTCAGCAATCCATCTTGAAAAAAAAAATGTAGAAATTATTGCAAATTTATTTAAAAAAGAAAAACTGAAATATCACATGGTCGTAAGTATTCAAACCTTTTGCAGTGACACTCATATTTAACTCACATGCTGTCCATTTCCTCTGATCCTCCTTGAGATGGTTCTGCTCCGAGCTTGGAGTTCAGCTGTGTTTAATTAAACTGATTGGACTTGATTAGGAAAGGCACACACCT
>JAPMNP010673807.1:393-11042 GCA_029874935.1 Atherina boyeri | reverse complement strand
AAGTTCAGAACACTGTTGTGCAGACTTTTAATATATACCTGTAAGATACTCAAAGTAATATTTAAATAAAGACAGTATTGTAAAACCATAACTTATATGCTAACTGGCTTCAGTCAAAGGGAGGAACAGACACTAAAAAGTGCTGCTGGTTTTACAAGATAATCAGATTTCTTCATGTTTCTTTCTTATTATCGCACTTAAATGGTGTGTAGTAGTAGTATTAGCATTACCTTGCGGGTTAGATTTTCTTTGCCGCTCTTGAAAGTGGCTCGCAGATAGAGAGGTGTCATATTTCTAGTAGCTTTTTGGTAGTTGTGGATACAGATCACCACAAACCAAGAGAACAAACCAAGCTGTTTCTTTTGTTTGTTTGTTTTCTGTTTTTTTGTCGTTTTTTTATGTGAGATGGAAACTAATCAAAGCTTTGATGTCCACTTGTACACGTTCTCATGTCATAACATTGAATAAGTTGTTAATAATTTATGAATACTTGAGATAAATTATTTATTGTGACATTTGGCCATCCATCATTTTGACTTTGATTGTCAGGATTTTTTAATGGTTGCTATTTTTTTGTGTTGTAATGTATTTCATGGTTTTGAAATGTAACTGTACAGTCTCAAGGGAAGAATGTAACAAGTTGGAGTTTTGCATTGTATATACCTGTAATTATTTATGTTTATTCTATCATTTGTATCATATCAATGCCTTGTACAGTGTTTTTTTCTTTTTGTTTTAAAATTATTTTGTATTTTATTTTTATAAACTGGTTATGAATAAAATACTCATTCCGCATGCAGACGAAATTTTGTCACAGTTTTATGTTTATAATCTCAGACCCTATGCAGAGACACATGCTGCCCACTTTATTAGGTAGGCTACACCTGTTTTCATTGCTTTCAATGTTGACATTTAAGCGCAAGAAGCTAATCAGCCAATCACATGGCAGCAACTCAGATGACTGGCTGACGTTCAAACTAGCATCAGAGGAAGAAAGTGGATTTAAGTGACTTTGAACCGCTTTGAACGTGGCATGGTTGGCGATGCCAGATGGACAGGCCTGAGTATTTGCTGATCTACTGGGATTTTCATGCACAACCATCTCCATAGTCAGATGAGAGTGGGTACACTGGCTGGAGATGATAGAAAGGCAGCAGTAGCTCGGATAGCCACTGTGTATAATACCATCTGTGAATGCACTACACATCAAACGTTGAATCAGATGGGCTGACAAGTGACACAAGACCACATCAGGTGACAATCGGCTAAGAACCAGAAGGTGAGATTCACACAGGCTCACCAAATCGGACAATAAAAGATTGTTGAGATGTTGCCTAATATGATGAGTTTCCATTTCAGCTCAACATTCAGATGGTAGGGTCAGAAGTAGGTGGAAAGGTTATGGAGCATCCTAATTAAAATACAACCGCATTTATTGTAGTATAGCTCGTCATTATATCATCGATAAGTCACATTTAATTTCAGAATAATATCAAGACTATTTATAATTACATAATGAGTTAATAAAATCTATGTTATTGATCCCCTTAAAATGATTCGACCGCTGCCTAGGGATCTCCAAACCTTACAAATGTCATCAAACCTGCTGGTACACGTGGTCAGGAAACTCGCAGTACGCCTGCGCACGTGTTGACTCCGCCCCCCGTCTCTTCCAGTTCCACAGCCGCGCGAAGCCCTCTGTAAGGATGGCGGCTCTTTTGGAATCTCTCCTATCAAGGAAAGTTGATATTAATAAGGTCGTGGATTGGTTGAAAAATGCTGAGGTGGGTTTGAAGCAGTTAAGATTGATATGAGAGTGACATCTGCTACAAGCGTGCCATCATTTGCCGAGTTTTATGACATGACATCGCCCGCAACTGATTGTAAACAAAACTTTTAGCTGCCTAGCTAGCAAGTCACGTTAGCACTGGGTTGCATAGACTCCTGACGAGGTGTTATTTTGCAAACTCCCCCTAAGACGTAACTGATATATTAGGATGGATAATAACGTACGGTTGCTATTTTAATGCTATTATTATTAATGCTGTCTACAGGAAGGCACCCTGTTTGGTATTGTTAGCTGTGTTATTGTTTTAGCTAGGTAAGATGCTTGTATTTACATTAATCTTAAAGTTGGGTTCTTCATTATCACGAGTGCATCGTGGATGAAAACAACAAATATACTTTGAGCCAGTTAGACGTTATAACTGAATTATATATCAGTCTGTTTTCTAACAGTTGTCTCTCATCAACAGGAAGGCAACAAGCTGTCTTTCGGTGAAGCCGGGGTGACAGTCCACAAACATGAATTTGTTCCTTTCCTCTTGAATTTTCTGAGAGAGCAGAGCAGCCAAGCACTCACCCATGGCCCTACCACACCAGCTAAGACCCCCAGCCGGCCCAGACCTCCTGCACTGATTCAAGGCTTCTCTGACAAGAGGACTTGCAGGTCTGCAGGTGATGGAGTTGGTTCTCGAAATGCCAGCCGGATACAACTTTTTTCTCCAGCTACATCAGTGTCACCTGGGAGTGAGTGGAATGCTGCAGGACAGTCTGGCTCCCACTGTCTGAGCGGGATTAGTGCCTTGAGCAGCCCCTCCTTTTCTACGACAACAAGCCCTGCTCCCAGGCAGTCCGGCTCTGAGCGCCGGCATGGCCAGAGGATCAGTCTTGGTGACTACATGGTTTCTCCTCCTGACCCACTGCACAGCCCCAACTTCCAGTCACATAAGGGTCGCAAGAAAGGCGTTGGAAGTTCAACAGTGGGGGGACAAGGGAGACATGGAGGAGGACGTGGAGGACATCACAGTGATGAAACAGGGCGCTGGGACACTGGAGGGAGGAGATCGGGAAAAGGAGGAGGCTATAGCAGGATTAATGAGCAGATTTCACCTCCGTCTGTAAGTCACCTCAATTTAAACAACTTGGAAGACTTCCCTCCTGTAGGGTCATCACCAGTTTCCCCTCCGTGAGTCAAAACAACTCAGATTAGTAAAACATTACATGGATTTGTTTACTACTTTTCAACTTGAATGACTACTTTTTTTTTTTTTTATCTTCCAGGACATCCAAGCCATCTAGACGAATAAACCCAACACCAGTCAGTGCAGAGCGGCAGCACTCTAAACCAAAGAACTGTTTCACATCTACCCCATTCAGGAAACCTTCTAGCCCTCCAATGGGAGTAGAAGCACTTGAGGGGTCGATGACAGTGGGCAGTCCTTTGAGCCTGCAGGAAGAACGGGAATTACTCAAAAGAGAGAAGTGCGTGTAGATGTGCATTTATTCTTGATTTTCAGACAAAGGATGAAGTAATTGTTATTACTTTAAATGCAGCCAGTGCTATCAGCCTAGTATAACTGTTTGTGATTGTGGTATAATGGAAATTTAAAACAAACTTTCTAGTTACTGATTTTATAGTCTTAGTTTCACAGTAGCACTATTCCACAGGCCCCTCCATATGTATCAGTTTCTACTGTTTTGGCCTTAGTTGTAGTTTCACTTGCTCCACACTTGAGTATCTTAGCTGCTGTATGATCTGAAATTTTGTGTTTGTAGGACAAAGCGTGCTCAGCAGGTCACTACTCCTCTGCCATCCCCTTTGGACCCATGCACCCCAACCAAGATGGGGTCAAGGACTGGATCCAAAGTTACACCAGATACGCAGACGGCATGTCCCGAACCATCCAAAGTCACATTCTCCTCTGAACTGGATCTGTTGGCGAAAATCTATTGTACCTGCATTTCTGGTAAATGACCACAAGATGGTAACCACGTGCTATGTATTAAAAATGGTGTTTATTTAAAATCTATTTTAAATTGATGACAGTTTTTCTTTTTTTCATTTCAACTTCCAGAGAGTTTGCTAGTCTGATTAGAAATAAGTATAATTAATGAAATTAAGTCAAGCATATTCAAGACAATGCTTGTGAACAAAAGCCTGCAAAGAACGACTTTTTAATTGTCCCAAAACTGATGTTTTGATGTTCACAGAAAATCTTGTCCCAAATATTTTCCTGGAGCTCTTCTTTGTGATGCAGCTGCTGACATCTTGGTCTCCTCATGGTCATGATGATGAAGAGCAGGAAAGTGTGTGTACAGTAAATTCAGGTATGATGTTATCTCTGACTTGTAAGTCATAACAAAATATCTGGATCTACAATATCAGGTGAAACTGAGATACTCCTGTTTTTCTTACAGATGTTCTAGAAAGATTCTATCTGAGACAAGTGCACAATTGTGTATACTTTGCGGTGAAGGTTCTGGAGAACCACTGTCAGTAAGTGATGTTCTTCAGTTTTTATTTTACCCGTCATATATAACCTTACTTGAAGTTTTCATCACTACTGTCTCAACATTGATTCTTATCCATGTCTTGTTGACATTTGTCAGGTTGCTTGCTCATTTGGACAAGTGCACCTTGCGTCTGCTGGCAGAGAATGAACGGGTGGCTTCTTTCTCGCCAGATCTCAGGGATCGCCTCAGTCAGGCACAAGATAGAAGCACAGCAAAGGTAACACACTTACTTCCCAGTTTAAATGTTTTATTTTATTGAATGCGTTCGAATATCTGTCCATACTGTTTTAGTATTGTGCACTTGCTTTAGTTAATAAAATCAGAATTTTGTTATCTGTTTTAAAATGTGTGGACTAATTAAAAATGTTTATTTTATCCATACCAGCTTTCTCCCTCAGTGTCCATTTTCATCCACTCGGTCCCATTCCAGCCAGCCACTGACAACCGATCCAACTTCGGCAGTGACAAGGCCTTCCACACCTTTAAAAAACAAAGGTACATCACATCATGCATTTTTTAAGTAGCACCCTTAGCCAACACATCTTTAATGATTATGGTTTTATATGGGAAAAACTACATTATAATTCAGTATTGAATAAAATTTGTTGAATTTGTCTTTGATTTGTTGTTAGAAAATAACCTAAATTCACTTATTTTGTCCCCATAGAGATATTTTCTATGAAGTGCTGCGAGAATGGGAGGACCTTCACAAAGACCCTGGGTGGAATTTTGATGCAGTACTTGGCGGTAGAGTCAGGTAGGGCCGATTATTTATATGTATCTTAACTTTCTCCCCAATAATTGAGGTTAAAATGATCGCTGAAAAGTAGTTAATTTCTGTCCTTTTTTAGAGGGATGATGAATCAACTCACCTCAGCTGGAAATCATTCCCATTTTGCCCGTCTGTTCTTGAAGCAGCTTGTTCAGGTAAGCTGCCACCTCATTAACACTTGAATTGTAAATCTGAACAAGTATTTTGAAAGGATTCCTTTTAGTCTTTCACCTCTGCAGCTTCTTGACTTTTTCTTTGCCACTGCATTAAACAAACATGGCCTAGATTTAAACATGAGGTTCCCTCCTCAGATGTGTAAAGGCCCCCGTGTGAACAGCTCTCCTGGAGATACTCCTGATGCTGACCTGCTAGGCATGCTGGGAGCTGATAGCCTGGGCCGTCTGAAGCGCCTTGAAGAACGTCTCATTCAGCCTCATGGAGTTGTTGGCCCCTGCCCTCCTCCATCCTTTCCTGGTCACCAAGAATTCTTCAGGAACTTCATACAAGCAGCTAGCTGGTAAGACAGTAGATGTTGAGCAAATGTCGTCCATCATGGCTTTGCATGCCAAGAATATTGAATGAACACACTGTAAACAAATGTTTTCCAGTTTGTGTTGTCTTTTTCATCGTTCAACATATTTTGTGTGTGTACCAGCTGCCAGCTGAACCAGCACCTCCAGGACAGCTTGTGTCAGCAGCTGCTCCAGCTAGATGAGGTGTCCATACTGAGCCCTGCTGCTTCTATTGGGGAGGCAGAGGAGGAAGAAGATGGAGACATGGAGCAACAGGTATGATATCGATGTACTTCCTCTACAAGTAGTTATTTATTTTGTGCAATTTTCAACATGAATAATCCACAAAATCACCAACCCAATCAATGCAGAGAAGATTGATGGATATGCTGTTTATAATTGAACCTTTTGTAAGGATGAGAAGCAGAGGTTCTCATCAGTGCTGCTCCTGGCACGTCTTCTGGCCAAGTTCTTGGGATTCATTTCCTTTCTGCCATACCAAACATCTGAAAGACCATCCAGAGAAATACAGGAGACATCTGTAACCCTGCGAAGTAAGGTGCGACAAAAATGACAACTTATGTACTAATTTACTAATTATTCTAGCTTATTAAAAAAATAAAAGGATTATTGTCCCTTCAATATATCGCGTTTGTTCACTCAAATGTAGTTGTCCTCCTTTCTTTTAGCTTTGAAACACATTTGTTGCTTGTCATTAAAATCTTTATTTGCTCTGTCCCACAGAGCATACCCGTGCTGGATGTTTGTGCTGTGTTGAGTAATAGTATACGGAAGAGGCGCACCATCCTGACTGTGCCCTGGCTGGTGGAGTTCCTCTCCATGCTGGACTTTATTGGTCCTTTACTGCTCTGCTACAAGACAGTATTGGGTACACTGCTTCTCCTATACAGGTTAGGACATACCAACAATCTAAATGATGTAACACATTCTACCTAAAGTAACGTACCTTTAAACATTTCAAACAATAAAAGTATTTGAATTATAGATACTTTATTCTATAAAGACTTTGTTTGCTTGTAGGAGAATGCTGCTGAATCGATGTGAAGAAATGTGTTACCTAAACAAACTTTTGCTGGTTACGGTGTTAGGGTGGCTCTTCCAGGTGAGACATTATCTGTATATGAACCCACAGGGGCCATTTTAGTGTTGCCTGAGAATAAAGTTAATTTTATTTTTGTGTTTTAACTTAAATAGATTCCAGTGATTCCTGAAGACATTTTCTTCACCACTGAGTTTACTGTGGTGGCGGTGCTGGGGGACAATGACTTGAATATTGCAGGACTTGTAAGAGAAAACACATTTCTGCAAGTTGCTACCTCCAAAAAGGTGACAGCAGATTTTTCATGGAGGTTTTATTTCTGTTAATCTTTAGGACTGCATTCCTCTGGTGGATCAGCAGCTTCTTTATACGTGTTGTCCATTTCTTGGTGAGTAGAAATGTGTATATGTTGTACATCCTAAACCTTTAAAGAAAAATATGATTCTATTGTATGTATTTTTTGTTATAGTAGCTTGTATTCAGATGTTTGTGAGCCAAAATCACGTAAGATTTACATGATGTTCACCACAAACTACCCCACTGACAGTAACAAGCGGTTGATAAATGCTCTGCCTTGTGTCTATCACTTCAGGTGAGTTTCGTAAGCTCCTTGCTGCCTTTGTATCTGGCAGCACGGCCAAGAGTGGAGGAATTATCCGCAAGATTACTCCCACATCTGCTGAGCTCAAGGACACGCCAACTGCTAACAGATCGCAGCAGAAACTACAGGTGAAATAACAAGAGACTCTGTAGATACACAGCTGAAATGACATTGATTTACTTGTGTGTATATATGTGTGTGTGTGTGTGATTGTGAGGATCATAACCAATTGTATAAATGTGACAGGTGGATTTGGAGCAAGCCTTCTTTCACAACCAGCCTCCGTCGCTACGCCGCACTGTGGAGTTTGTGGCCGAGAGGGTTGGATCTAATGCTGTCAAGCATATGAAGTTAGTAGCACGGCGCTGAAGGGGTGGCTGGGTTTCATAACTACGCATCAGCAGTGATGGAGTCACAGATTTTAAAGTCACTAAATTTTAAATTAAGTGTGACTTGCTTTTTTTTTTTATTATTACTTTAAACTGTGCTCCACCAAGTAATCTTTTTAAAATTGAAAACGACTTTTACAATAGTGGTTAATCATCCAGTAACACTGGTTGGTTGCTTACCTAAGAGGCTGGAGGTTCAACAGTCCAACATTACAGGAACTGAGACAATGGCTTGTGTAAATTCACCTTTGTGTCCAACTCTGTATGCTATTACTGTGTGAACGTTCAACAGAGCTACCTTAGTGAATGAGTTGGTGAAGAGAGGTGAGAAGATGCTGAGAGATGGCCTGGGGTCGCCAAACTCAAATCCTTCAAAACTGAATGACTCCATCTGTGCTCAACTGTGTGAAGCTGGCTTGGAGGCTTTGACGAGAGCTACCAGGTACAACAAACTTTTACAAGCATTATGCTGGACATTACAAGATGTTAGTATTTACATTTTCAAAAGGCGATTGTGATTGTTTTACTCCTGTTTGACAGTCTATGTGCTAATCTGTGTCATGTAGATTTTGCAATGAGAAGAGCCCTGAAGCCATACGAATACTGCTCCCTGAAGAGACCTCCTCCACGGTAGTTTCTTTTTTTTACAAAGCCCCAATGTTTCATCAAAACACTGCAGAATTAATGGAGCAAAAAGCACAGAAATATTATTAATTTTCATCTTGGAAAAGTGAACCTTTGTGAGGTTATTTTGTGTTTTCGTATTAATGACCTGCAATTTTAATTTCTTTCTCAGGTCATGACAACTTCTGAAAACATCACTAAACGACTCGCTGCGGAAAAGGCATGCAGCTGGCTCTCTGGAAACATTACAGGTAACTTAATAAAGATACACACCTCTGATTGCGCATATTGTTTAAAAACGTAATCTGAGCTGTGCATGAAGAATTTGAATTGTGTTTCTGATCTCACTCACATCCAAATAATGTTATTGTAAATCCCTTTGAGTACATGTCAAATGAAACTTTTACACTTGCAAGCACTGACACGTCATCAATGTTTTTTGTGATTTGCTTTTAAAAATGTAGGGCGCAATTTGAAGCAAGGATTACTGAAAATATAGTGATGAATGATGCATGTCAAACAGCTATACAACTATTGATTTTTTTTTCTTAAATCATTTTTAAAGGTAAAATGAGGGCAGGGATTTTTGTAGCATTTCGAATGAATGTAATATAACTCTATGTTGCTCTTAGATCTTTTAAAAGACTGAACCTCAGTACTGTTCATATGATTGGCTTCTGATGACATGCACCTAAGATTTTACTTGGTTCTCATTGTGAAGCGCTTGTAAGGCGAGAGTGGAAGAGCAGATATGATCGTGTGATGAAGGCTCTCGGCAGCCCAGGAGCTCCAGACTCTGTCCAGGCAGACAGGGCTGTTCTTGAGCTGGTCCCTCAGGAAAAGTCGAGTACTCCCAAGAAGAAAGGAATTGAGAAAGAGATGTCCTGCCCTCCTCATTGTGACCACAGTGCATCACTGCCCTCTGACGTCCTTATTGAGATAAAGGTACACTTGGCCCTACGCTGCCACAATACAGACACTTTGGGGTTAACATATTGAATTTACCAATGCAGACTATGACTAAATATTTCCCTTTATTACATTTAATGCTTAAACGTCCATATTATGACAGCTTAGTGTTGTATCATCTGTTTCTTTGATCCAAATTTTGAGATGGAAGTCCAAGGAACTAAGCTGCCCTCTAAAGTACAAATGCCGGATTTCTGTCTGAACATCTTGAATTTCATTATTAATGTAGGAGTTGCTGAGCATCGCTGTTGGACCCAGAACTGATGAGGAGCTGCCGACTGGCTCTCAGCTCAAAACACTGCTGCACAGAGTAGGAGGCACGCTGGGCTGCAGAAAGGTACATAAGTCTGACAAAAGAACACCTATGCAGGATTTATTGATTTTTTTCCTGCATGGATCACACCGTCTTTATTTTCTCTCTGTTTAGTTCTTGACAGTGGTGTCAGAGCAGATGCTTTTAAACTCTACTGTGCTACTGGCCTGCAAACTGGGTAAGATGCTGCTTTTGTTAAGAATCTCGTCATGGGGGGGTAATCCTTGTGATGTGTACTATATGCCATAATATATACTTTATATCTATTCCCTATTATGTAAAGGTTTGGTTACTGATAAAATAAGTATTAGGAAATGTGATCCAAGGACCTGATGATCAGTTATGTGTCTGTCTAGTGTCTGGAGAGCTGCCAGTGATGTCTTTGTCAGGGTGCAGCGGACATAGTGGGGTTGTTGTGGATCCTGGTTCAGAGTCGGGGCCTCTTGTTCCAGATCTGCTGGAGCAGCTTGTTGAGCTGTGGGAAACGCACTGCTCTTCCTCCATCCCCCTCCATCAGCTCTTCACCCCTCTCACCATCACTGCTGTGCTGAAGGCCAACAACGCAGCAGTATGTTAAATACTGTTGTTCTGACTGATACAGATGTATTTATAATGCTGCTGTATGCACTGTTCTCTATAAACCTAAAACCATTCTCTCTGACACTTGGAAGGCATCAGGTATGAATTGTGCATATGATTTTTTATTCTTTTTAATTAAATGCTTGTTTCTCCAAGATCAACAACCCAAAGCTGGTCTCAGCAGCATAGAGCAACCAGCTCCTTTACTCCATCATTCATACAGCATGTTTATTTTTCCTGTTCTTCAGTGACTTGTAATTACTTTTTGATAAGTTTTCCCATTATTTATTAAAACACTTGCACAAGCTTGTCTATTTGAACAAATCATGACACATAAAACTCACATAAAACTTTTGCCTATATACCTAGCTCTTAAAAGGTCAACCGTGAAGATCAAGACATCCAATGGTTCAGATTGTAGTCTGCTGGTGTCTGAACATTATCAAACATTATCAAACCTAAATGATGGCACACTAGAACTTAGTTGGTCCAACATTATCAAACCTAAATGATGGCACACTAGAACTTAGTTGG
>JAPMNP010673802.1:0-14986 GCA_029874935.1 Atherina boyeri | reverse complement strand
TTCTTTTCTCTTGGGTGTGGTTTATATAAGCCAATTGCAGGCTTCTTCCACTCCCTCACACATGCTTAAAATGTGTAATGTGCTTTTTGCTCTTTTTTACTGTGAAATAAAAAAAAAAAAAAAATTCAGTTATTGGCCCCAAATGAATAATTGGTTACAAAAAGAACAGCTAATAGTGGCTGTTCCTTTCAGATGTAAAGAAGGGTAGCAGTAATGAAAAAAAAAATCTAAAATAATACTTCTCAAGGTAAAATTACAAAAATCATTTAGAAAATTCCTCATATGTTGTCTTTGGTTTCTTTTAAAGATTCTGTGAATGAAAAAAAATCTGCAAAGAATTACAAATAAAACCCAGAATTAAATGACTGAGATCTGCAGCCACTCATTAAAGCAACAATACTTAAAACTTTGTACTTCTGACTCGTTTTGATGGCACACTGAGATTCATGACGCACATTCCTGGGACTGTCATTGCCCTGGAACTTCCTGGGGCATTTCACAACTTTGTGTTCCAGTCTGGAGCATCATCTGGCAACTGTGTTTTAGTTTATGGCACCACGCCATAAGCCAACAACTGGTTATCAACACACTGTCTATTTTGGACACACACTCCGGCTGATTCAGCAAAGAATCCCAAGAGGGCATCATCGAAGAAAGAGAGGAAAAGGGACAGAGCCAGAGATGAGAAAAGAGTAAACCTTGGGCTGACATTTTAACTGGCTACAAAGAGCTTGGAGCAGAAAACATTTAATTTAATTTTGAGTCAATTAAAGTCTGTCTGTTTTTGGCTGAAAACTACGATCGAATAACATAATCAATTAACAAAAGAAACAAGCAACATCAAAGAAACAACCACAAAGCTATAACGGCATTGATTTAAAGTTATGTGTCTGCAAAATATTTTTTTGGTCCGAAAAACACCCCCCCTCATCCAACTTTTTAGCTTGATTGGACTTGAATTCAATTTGCGACTATTCAAAATGTAATTAAAGAAAATGTTTAAATGATTTGCAAATCATTGAATTTGGGTTTGATTTCAATTTGACACTGCATTCAGACTGTTTTGGAAACAAGGTTTTCCTTTAGCTTCAAAGAAGAGAGTAAACCTGTTGAAAACATAAAATGACAAAGCTGACTTGTACTAAAGAAGGACAAACTACACACAGGCAAACTGACAAGAGCACACTTACCTCTCCATCCTTCAGGGTCCAAGAGGCTGTGTGTTCTTCTTTATCTTCTCCATCGGGTTTTACAGAACTAGCCTACATTTAAGGAGATCAAAGCAGTAAAAGCCAAAGAGAACAGAGAGGGCTTGTAGCCTCTCTTTCTCCTCAGATCATTACTTTAAGCTTTTAGTAGCATGGGGATTATTCAGCTTGGTGAAAACATAATTATATCAAACAAAGCAGGGAGAACGCATTAGAGTGCTTGTCATCAGCTAACCAACTTCATAGTTATTTGTTGCCATTAGCTGATTTAAAAAGAACATCTCCTGAACTTATATTGAAACTGTATTGTGCATTGTTTAAATAGGCAAAATAGTTAATGTTTTTTAGCAAGGACAGTGACTGAAGTGCTGCCGTCTCAGCAGTTCTTAGATGTCAGACCTTACCTACTGCACTCTGGACAGATGGCGCTGTCAGCAGCGTGATAACACCAGGCTTCATGATTTACCTTCTCTTGTTTGGTCCAGATCACTGTGGGAGCTGGATCTCCAGTGATGGGGACATCTAGACGCAGTTTGTTTCCAGCCACCACCACGATGGTTGAATCAGCCGTGCGACCCATACAGTCAAGGTGGATCTTAGGAGGATCTTAGTAGTCAACGTAAACAGTTAAAATGACATCTACTTTCTTGTTTTTATGGTCTGGAAAAGTGTAAGCTTGAGATTGTTTACCTTGGCGTGGCACAAAATCAATCTTCACCTCTGAGAAGTGCAAAAAAGAGAGGCACAGATCATTAAACATTTAGCTTATGAAACCCACATGATGTTATTTTTTAAGATATACAAGAAAAAGCGTGAACTGTACCCAAGAAGTTGAGTTTAGCAGAGAGGTTAAAAGCGTGGCCATCTGGCACAAAGGTGTAGTCTCCCTCATCCTCTGGTTTGACGTCATCGATAGTCAGTTTGTGGATCCTGCATATTTAAAAGTTTAGTTCATTGTGCCATGGAGTCAGAGGCGCATCTTAATATGTTCATTATGTGCGGCCGCACAGGGCGCCAAAGTATGAGTGGTGGCATCTCGCCCGGCATCTTTAATTGCTGTAATCAACAGCAAGCCAGAAAAATCATTGCCGTTTGTATGGAGACTTGCGGCCCATTGCGTGCACCAGTCTGTGTATGGACGTAACGGACGTGGGGACATGTCCCGCTCACTTCCTGTATCTGTTCCCTCAGTCCCCCGCAATTTCTACAGCCATTACAATCCGTTATCAACATGCAGTAACGTGTTTTTCCGAGCTGACTTTAAAAGCATCATGAGCGAGCACAGGCTAACATCGGTAAACACGTTGCTGTGTGCTGAACAGTGTCACAGATTAGTGCTCAGCAAACCAGCAAAAAACTGCATTTTTTTTTTTTTATCCCACGTTTTTTCCCCATTTTCCACCCGGTGTTCCTACCTAAGTACAGTCCTGGGCATTGCTCTCCCTCTGGCGACCCCGGGAGGGCCCTGCACTGAGCTCAAGCCTCCTTCTTTGCTTGAGGAGTAAGCAGGCCCTTCTTTTCTCCCAACGGGGCAGGGTCTCCCCAGCTGGACGTAGCGTGTGGAAGGATCACGTTATTCCAGACAGATCCTCCCCACCCCATCGGGTGCCCCCGGCCTGCCAGTGGGAGGCAGTATTGGTGCATGTTTTTGTGAGAGTAGCTCACATGAGCTACCCAAGGGAACGCGGGGAGAACATGCAAACTCCTCACAGAAAGGCCAACCACACCCAGGGTGTGGGTGCCGATGATGCGGAGGCACAAACACACCCACAGCACCCACAGCGTCCCCGCGGGAATCGAACCCAGGACCTTCTAGCTGTCAGGTGAGCTGCGCTGCCAGCTGTGCCATGCAGTTTTTTTTTGGCTTGTTTTTCAAACAAACCCTGTGAGTAAAGCTGTTGACTGCAGATCATGTTAGCTATGTTAGCTAATACATGTCAATATGTCATTTTAAGCTAGTTGACAAGAATACTGATGTTGTTGTTACCTATTATCCCTTGCTATTTAGTTCATCCGAGGAATAAACCCAATCTTCTTTCATTCTTGTTCAGAATTTGTCTCGCACAGGGTGCCATTCAGGCTAGCACAGCCACTCCATTGAGTACATGAAGCATCTAATGTATAGAAGTCAGTGTTTTCCGTCCTTACCTGCCGATATGTGTGATATTTACTCTGGCGTCAGGCTTGACTTCGACACCATTCTTGAACCAGGTTCCCCTCACGTTCTCATCTGATACCTCACACTTGAATACCGCTTGGTCTTTTGCCTTTACTGTGAGGTCAGCAATGCTCTGGTACACCTCCAATTCTTTCTCTGGACAGTCAGAAAAACCCAAGGTCAAAATGCACTCTATGGGAACTTCCAAAGCCTTTACACTCTTATGCACCAAGATTATGTGAGAACAATGTTATAGAAAAATAATTATGTAGCTACTGTATGCATGGATAACATGGTGGTGATGGTCCAGTGTGAGGTCTTCCTTTTGTGTGTTGTATCTTAGCAACAGACTCAAGGAGAATAGTTAATTGGATGTATGGTGGAAAAATAAAGTGGGAGGATGTAAATGCCAGATGCATGAGCTTCAGGTTATTACTATACATCACAAGATATGATGTACATGGGAGTTATTAAAGTTATTCCAAAGAAACTGTTATCTGGGTGGGATAACACAACACTTTCCAGTGAAGGTTACAGGACTTTCACATCAGCTTACTGCTAGTGGAGGCAAATATGGTGGGAATGGCATTATAATGGGAACTCTACTGTGGACTAGGGTGTTGATCCCTGCTGCAAGATGGCAGCTGCTAATTCTTGGCAGGCCCTGTGTTCGAGTAACAGACAGATACACCTAACTGGGCTGAGAGCAGGAACAAAGACTGGGTCTAAATCTACAAACTAATCACACACACTTTCACCACACATATGAATATATATGTATGAAAAAAGAAAGAAAATATATATTCAATGTAGATGCAAGACTAAATCAAAGCCTCTATGAGAAAAAACAGAAAAGGCATTCATGGATCTAATGTAGGGATTCAAAATCTATCTTTTTTATTTTTGTTTAGAACGAGCGCCTCTACTCTGTGAGAGGAAATGAAATGGTGGATGATACTAGGTGGTGTTTATATTTTGCATACGTTCATGTACGAATGAGTTTGAACCATCCTCATCTGCCATTTTTAGATCACCTGTGGATTGAAATGAAAATGCCTAAGCATATCCAACATAAATCTTCACCTGCAAAGCAAATCGTGTCTTAGCTATATAAAAAAAAAAACATTGACAAAAATTAATACAATTTTGCAAACATCTTAAACGTCATAAACTAAATTCTAGAAGAGAGGATGTCTATCATGTCAAATACAATCATACTGTATTTATCTCAAATACAAAAACACTTTTAAAATGATCAACAAAATGCTAATGAGGCTGTATGGAGGATTATTAATGTCAAAATTATAAAATAATGAATGAATTGATGAATAATCAAAAATTAAAATGACTCACTATTGTATGTATGTAATATCATGTATGTATGTCTTTTTCCAGATTTTTGCAATTTTAAAATAAATTTTCAACTCAAAATTTTCAACTCGTGAATTAATTTGATCATTTATAACTTCTGTAAAATGGAAAAATACTGAAATAACATTTTTGGTCCTTAGTTTGATCTATCACTGAAAAAAATTTAGCCATGATTTTTCGTGGTATATTGTTATTGCTTTATCTTATTTTCAGCAAAAAAAATGTGTTTTATTTATTTAACTATTATACTGATTGAAAAAAAAAGTGTCAAAGAAACTTTAAATCAACACAACCAAATAGCATAGAAATAAAGACAGGAGAAAAACCAAGGCCATTTGTGCAGACCTGTGTCCTTCAGGTGAAATGTATTTCATCTAACTTTAGTTGGCATGTCGTTGCTGTTGCAACCTTGGCAGGGTGATATGAGCTATACAAAGACTGACAGCATGCCAAGAATGGCAAGGCCGCATGGTGAGCTACCGGTAGACTATGAGCATGTGTGCTTGAAGAATTCATTGCTGACAAAAGTGGTATACACAACCCGGCTGACTCTCACCCTGCACCATGAGTTCAGCCATGGACTCGCCACCATTTGTCTTGACCTTGTAGTGACCACAGTCGTCTTTGGTGGCCTCATTAATGATCAGAACATGCTTGCAGCCATCTTTCTTGAAGCGATATTTGAAAGACTCATCTCTGGTCAGTTCCACTCCATCTTTCTCCCTGCATAGATGGAAAAATCCCACAACAACAAAAAGGTTTATGACCAATATTAATAGTATCATAAAGGAACTAGTAGTCAAAGCTCATTCTATTTTTGGACCATTTCAACGCACAACACTTTGTTATGTTGTCCTGCCCATTCAGGATGTGACCACTCTTAACTCATGCAGGGTAAATTCCATTCCTGATTCATGATATCACAAAAGCTCAGAGACCTAGCAAATTGACCTTGAGCTCAGCACATGCTACAGGACTTTAAAATCATATATGAGTTTAGTCTTTTTTTTTTGGTCATGCACATGTCTTTTGCATTCTTAAATCTCTAACTTTCATCATGTTAGCATAAGCTTATTCTGTCTGTGAAACATGGTGGCGGTATTATCATGGTTTGGGTAATTCTACCACATCTGGGACAGGATAGCTACAGATTATAGAAAGAACAATAAATTCTGAGTCACATAAGTGACTTTTAGAGAAAAATAATGAGGCATTTGTTTATTTTGGAGCTAGTCTGTATGGAAGGGTGGACTGAAATTCCTCCAACACTGATTGAGCAGAACTGATGAATGGTTACTGGAACCATTTAAGGAAACATTATCATTTTTGTGTAATCTAAATATAAATAACTTTCCATAAGAAATGTTTTGAAAAAAGATTGATTTTTGCCAAAAAAATTTGTGATGAAAGTTTTGGATCATATGTCGAGAAATACAAAGAACTGAGCGGTTCATGAACATTTGTTCACACAAACCGGTAATGGATTCTAATGATAACCAGTATGCCTTTTAAAAGCAACTTTCTCCCTCAGATAAAGGTCACTTGGGACATACTAAATAGCTCAAGGGACCTTTTCACCAAGGTGATAATTTATAACTTGTAGCAACTCAGTCTAACAGAGACGCAGTGCTCTGAGCCTCTGCATCTGTCTGTAGACGTGACAATCTCAAATGCCATCTGCTGGGTGTCTGAGCAACTGTTTAAGAGTGACGAAAAAATTGAAAGAGACACTAAAACGAATAAGATTAAATTTAATTCAATAGCAGATGACAGCTTGGCAGCTATTCCCTCCACTCTCGGTTCACTGATTTTATTTATCTATGCTTATTTAGCTTGTTTGGAAACATCTCTGTAAGCTGAATAGTTTCCGGACGTTTTGTAAATTGGATTTGCTCTGGTTGTTTTATGTCATGCTACATATTGTTGATATCCAAGGGCATGGAAATTAATCTACTGGCAGTTTAATAGTGAAGAAAAAGGAAAATATCTCACCATTTAACATTGGCTCCTTCCTCAGAGACTTCACACTCTAACTCCACCCGCTCACCCTTCATTACCATCTGATCCTCCAGATTTTTCAGGATCGTGACAGGAGGCTCTGCAGAAAACAGATAGGAATGAATAACTGAACTGCAAATCTTGGCTTTAAATCTCATTTTAACCACAATTACCTTTAACAAAGAGCTCAGTGGTGCATTTCTCCTCTCCAACCACACAACTGTAAGCTGCATCATCCGCTAAGGAGCAGTGGTTAATGGTCAGGTAGCGCATGTTGCCAACACTCTCAAATATATACCTTTAAAAAAGAACAGGATGATGTTTTACCATCAGGATGCTTTTTTCATTGCAGAGATTTTCGTTTTTCACAGGGCTCAACTTTTAGAACTGATGAAAGTAAATGCTGTTGTTTCATTTTTCATACTCACTTGCTGGAGATGCAATGAAAAGACAAGGCAGGGAATTTGGTCGGCAAGAGAAAGAGGCAGGAGAGAAAAATATAAAAAAATGGGGTTAAGAATTGTTGGTCAGTATTAAACAAAAGGTGAAGGCCTGATACAGCATGTTCTGCGAAGCTTAGGTCAATTCAAACCTTCCAGCCTTTTGAATTTCTTTTCCATTCTTCAGCCACTTCACCTCCACATTTTCATTGGCAACTTCAATTGCAAGTTTGATCTTATGTCCCTTTGTAACCTGATAGGCTGGGTCCAACTTTTTGAGGAAAGCTGAGTTTCAAAACATAAATGAAACACATTAACCGATCTTTAATGTTAAATTTTAATTGAAGATTAAGCGATGTCCTACCTTCACTTTTCTTCTCTTCTTTCTTCTTCATCTGCTTCAGTCTCTTGAGCATTCCTCTCAGGTCTGTAATACCATGTTGGAAAGCAATCTTTTCGTATTCAGAAGCAGGAGCTTTGCGGAGAATGTTCCAAACGTCCACATCAGGCTCCGCATTCATCTGCACGGCTCTAATGAAAAGAAAGGGGCAGGAGGAGGATGTAAAAAAATCTCTCAGGAGGAGCAGAATAAAAAATTTACATCAAAATTGAGTTGAAGAAAAAACATCTCAACAGGAAGTACTTCTCTTATTCAGGGTAAACTATTTTTTCTCACAAATGAGTTGAAAGATAATTGCTAATCAATCAGTGAAATGTTTTCTCAGTAGTTATAATCAACTATAATGACTTTCAAACAAGCCTAACATACAAAACTCTTCATCCATAAATGATCATATGTAGCGCTGCATTTCTACTTCTTTGCTTTAATTTAGTCAGTGAAGCATGTTGTTATTCTCAGTGGTCATGACTTCATGATAAATTTTCAGTTGTTTGTGAGTACTAGTTTTCTTGTTTTATGTTTGTTGCAGATGGCTTGTTTACCATTAGAACGTTACAAAAATCTGACTGACAGAAGGACAGTGATCTTAAAGGCAGAATCTGTAAGTTTCAAGATGATTCTTCTGTGATTCTTCCTAACACCAGGTGGCAGTAATGAGCTTCCGTGAATGGTAGCATACTTTTTTTTTTTTTTCACCAGAAGCTGACTTTGGCGGTGATATCGGTCGCTTTTAAGCGGCTTCAACCATGCTTTTTATCATCAGCAAATGTTGATTAGTCTAAACGTCTCTGCAAACTCGGCTCTTCCTCTTCCACATGAAGACTGGCAAGGCGACTCATTTGAAACGCTGCCCAGAGTGCTGATAAATTGGCTTACACTCACTCTACTGGTGGGAAAAGGGTACTACAAGTTTACGCACCATAAAAAGTTAAAAAAGGATCAATAACTTTGTTATTTAATAAAATATCACATATGAAAATATGACAAACAACACGTTTTTTAACTCTCTAATCATTGTTTTAGTTATTTCTGACATAAATTTATAATGAAAATCTTACAGATTCTCCCTTTAACTACACATGAAATATTCAACTCTTGAATGAATACTTTGCGCAACTTATGCTCTTGAATACACATAAATGAACGGCATTGTTTTTAACCGATCTAACTACAATCAGGGCAATAGATCAGCAAATTAAAAAGAAAACAGAAAATACCTTCTGTATCTGTGCATATTTACAGGCTTTATGGTAACACTTAACAAAGGGAGTGTCTAAATAAGCATTGTGTGATAAGCAATAACTGACAGTTTTTCTGCTAGCAGGTGGGTGGATCTACTGATTATAAGACATTAATTAAGAAGGATTACATCATCAGGAACTTAACATTATATATCTGCGTATTTTCATATGACAGATGTTGCTAAACAACTCTAACTCATTAATTGATGCCAACACACTTCATGTTTTTATTTTTTTTTAACGCTGATGTTTTCACTGAATGAGGCTGAGAGACAAAAGGCCAATTTCTCCCGTTCTGCTTCGTTGACTTGATTTTGAGTTGACAGACACCTTGGCTGGTGTGTCAGGGCTGAAAATGAAATCTTTCTCTCATGTCTGCAACAGCTGTCTGAGCCACAGAGGAACAGTGCCATTGGCTGGTTTGATGCTGACATAAGCAGAAGAAACACAGCTGTGCAAATCAGTGTCAATCATTCAGAGACTTCAGCTCAGCAGGAACGGCATAAAACACAACTGAGACGATTACAGATTGACCTGGGCCTTGTCAGCCACAGGAGAAACACAATCTGAAACTGTTTTCCATCTGCAGTCTAAACTCCTCTTACGGTCGTAAGAAGGCAGAATAGACTTGTGATTTGTGACCTGCACGTCTTCTCAGCTTTGTTTTGTTGTAAAACTGAGTTCAATTAAAAGATATTAATATTATTTTTCATTTATCTCATAATTTACAGTTTAAATCATATCTTTTTACAACAAATACATTTTGAAAAGCACACTAAAGAGAAAATGATGTTTTTAAAAGCATATAGCCATGTAACACACTTTTTTGTTCTTATGATTAAATTATTTGACTATTACTTATCATGTTCACTAATCACGTCAATAACATCCTGATAATCAATCACGTATTAATCATTACCATAATAGAAATATGTATAATTAAACCTTTAAATGATAGATTACAAATGCTAGCTTAAACATGAACTGATGTTAGTTTATGTAACATGGGGGAACATTTTTTTTTATCACTTAATGAACTTAAAGTTCATTGATTGCTTAAACCTTAACAGCACTTCAAGGGTTCATCGTTCTCATGCAAAAAGATTAACAGAACCAGAAAAAGTTTCCCAGGGACAACAGATGCCATGTCAGCAGTTTCTTACCGGTTTGAGGATTTTAAGAAACTGCTGCTCATTCAGAAGTAGAACCCACGAGACAAATATGGCAAAACAAACCAGACAAGTAAAAACACAGCATTTCAAAAGCAACACGTCCAGCACATCTAAAGCATATTAGAGAACAAAATATAAATCGGTTAAACTCGCTGGTTAAACTACATTAAAACAAAGAAATTATACACAGTACAAAGAACTGAATTAAAGAAAAAAAAATCATGCTGAAATCATGCTCGAATAAGGTTCTGACAAGGCATTCAATTTTATTGTGCATACTGTAGGTGAGAGGAGATCTTTGTGTGAGGAAGGGAACTTGGCAAACATAGCTCTATTAAAGAGATCCTCGTGGCTATATGCATGTTCCATAATACATACCTGGTATATAAAAGGTATAGTGGTAATAGTGAGCTAGTACATTGATGCAAGTGGATTTTAATGACAATTGTAGTCTTGAAATAAATACCACATGTATGTGTTTTGATACAGTAATGCAATGTTTTTTTGCAGACAAAGAATTCATAAAAGCTTCAAAGATAATGGGCACATCATGCATTGAGTTTCTGTCCATGCTACATGCTTCAAGCACATTATTTGGAGATAATTACAACTTTTAGCTTCAAAATGTAGAAACAACTTACTCTCTGAAGACACAGGAAGTAGAAAAAATGAGAGAAAGGGAGGTAGATTCAGAAAATACAGATCAATATGAATGTGATTTATGTGATACATGTGATACATGATTCTTTTGAGAATGAGAAAGTTACCTCTTTTTCAGTAAAGCGCTGAAGTCCAGCTCTCCTGAATCTTCATTTCCATCTACGCTACTGCAGAAATCACAAAACATCAGCACCAAACTAGTTTGCTTGCTCTCGTTATTTCTCCAAAGAGTAGACACATGTTGATACAACACAGAACCAGGTTGTTTGAAATTAAACTAATCCACATTCCTATTGTTTACACCATGTCTTGTTTCCACTCGCTTCGATATGCAAGTGTGGAAATATGCTGAATGGCATGACAGAACTGGAAAAATACAACTATGTTTCCGAAAAAGTCGAGACAGCGTTTCTGGAAAGGTTGTAACTGTATACTAAAGTTAAGCTGAAATTAAACCAAATCAAAAAAGTCACTCTGTAAAACTGAAAAGAAAATGAAAAAACTGATAGATAAAAGAAGTAAATGTGCAGGCATGTTTTGCTGGAAAGACTCGTGCTGCTATGTTTAAAGGGACATTGTGTAACATTTTCTGTTGTTTACTGGCCAAAATCTATGTCTGTAAATGTATTATCATTGGTGTGTTATGACCTCCACTAATAATCTGCCACATTCTCCTAAATGAAAATTTTTAGATTTGTCTCTACATGGAGCCAGTAGGGAGGCGCCATGACAGTTAGCCATCTTGAAACTATAACTGGCTGAGCAGAACAAATACACAGCATGGAGACAACTTGTTGAAGCCACAATTCCATCTCAGCTGGGTAAAGTCAACAACATCATTGTGAACTTGCATGTTTTGTTGTTGTTATTGTTGTTTTGAGTATACAGGGCCAATAATCTAGATAATAGTAATTGACTCCCTGCAGTAAAGGATGACATGATTTAATCAGTGTTGTCGAGGTTCTTTAATACTACCATTGTTGCAATGGGTTTTTGAAATGTTGACGTACAAGAGTGCATTATTCGTTTTTATTTGATACACAAATTCAACATTAGATGGCAGCAATTCTTACATAGTGTCCCTTTAAAGAGATTGAGTTGTTATTTTGGGAAATACAATTATTTATTCATACACTACAACCATTATGATTGTGTTATCTTTACAACCAGATTAACGAGAACAGTCAGCATTAAATATGATCAGAGTTGCGGTCCTGTATTTCTTTTTACTTTTTTGTTTTTCCTTTTCAATAATTACGGTCCTGTATTTCAAACATTAACTAAAGATTCCAACAAACTCTCCAATGAAAATACCCGAAGAAGTCATTTGGTCACCCAGATTGTCCTCTAAAACCTGTGACATACTCCACAAGAAGCCAAAGCTTTCCACTTGTTCTCGAGGCCAATAGTACAAAATGACTACAATAATAGTAACTATAATTGATAATTCTAGGTTAGAAGGTTGGGGAGCAACCATGGCTACAATCTCTCTTTTTATGGTGCCACTTTAACCTTAAAGACGAACTCCATAACTTTGCAGATGTTTGCTCTCTATCGCCCCCTAAAGTCTTAACATTAAATGCCAGTCTTCTTCTGGGCGCTATTGATACACATACACATAAAGTGGCGAGCAGATAAACCACCAGAAGCAGAGTGATGCCGAAATCATTTTATAGTTGTGGTCGCAACAACTTTTTTAGAATGGACACACAAACTCTCTCGGAGTGGCTGCAACATCTCCAATAATGGCCGCATCAACTCCGAGTTGTTGCATCCACTGGCTGCATGCCGGCTTCCGCTTTAAGAATAAATAAATACAAATTGCTGCGTCATTTAGAATGCTTTATAAAACGTGCTACTATATTCCGAATGTTCGCAGCTGCTGTCCGACTGGTTGGACACCGGCTGTGACCGCTCTGAGAGTACATGCAAAACTGAAACATAATCTATGAGTAACATAACTCACATGTGCATCTGTGATAAAGTTTTGTGATGAATAAGCCACCGTCATGAACAGTGACTGATTCGGCATCCGTTTTGCTTCCTGTTCTTTCTCTGAGCTCTCGTGTGAGAAAACGCCAGACCCACGTTGACTCTTATTTTATCTCTTACTCTATCACGTTCTGTCTTTCTTTTCCTTGCTTCTTCTGATAATGTATTTTTGGGTTTCCTTGCTGGATCAGCCATGTGCGCCTCAAATCCACCTGTTTGTATATACCTATCCGTTTGCAAGTGTGTGACCTATTGCCGTAAAGCGACATTCAGCTGTAACGCCAGGCGGCGTTCCGGATGAAGAAGTTGTAAAGTTTGGTTTTTCAGCCCAGGGACACGGCTCGGCAGTGACGGTTATGTACCACCAAAACGAGCCAGAAAAAGCAGATTTCTAAGGTCGAAAAGTCACAAAGTATTTCTTTAATGGATGCCATTTAGCTGGTTGCAACAAAATGTTCTTACTTAAGGATAGGGTTAGAGAATGACATCACTTGATTAGGGTTTGATATCAAAGCTACCTGGTAAGTATGATTGCGGTCAGGATTAAAATGTATCCTTTGTACTACGTATGTCAACATTGTGTTATTGAACACCAAGCTCACACTTCACATGCAGTTGCTCTTATGAACATTGGAGGTCACTTCTCCTTTGAACATATTCAAACGTCATTATAGCACGCGTGAACAAACAATCCATGTGATCATTTTTTAGAGGAGGACAGTCTCCACAGTCAGGCGTCATGTTGTAAGTTGGTATTAATTTAGGGCACAGCATGGGTTTATCTCTTCCTTTTACTAATTAGGGAAAAGGGAAAAAAAGGTTTTTCTTTAAGCAAGATTTTTTACTTAGCGGTGGCTACATTCACTGCATTTTCAAAGCATTTGCACCCATATTGAAAAGTTCCTTGTGAAGAGGCAGACAGGAAAAAAGCAAGAGAGGAAGAGATATACAACGAAGGTTTCCTGCAAGCAGGCTATGGTATTTCCCAAAATGGAAACCAACGATCCCTCCAAGCCATGAGCAGCAGCGGTCGTCCATGCAAGAACAATACAAAACACTCAAGGTTGAAGAAAACACAAAGTCTGTATCCAATAGAGTCTGCTTGTCGCTTATCAGTGGGATGAAAGCTAAAGACAAGGGCATAGATTTGACTGTGTGCTTGTTTCCTGCTTCTGATCCAACAGCAGGATTAGAAATGTGAGTCTCTGGTTTATGTGGTGAAGTTACAACACACCAAAGCTGCACTTCCTCTGTGTGGCAACCCCCCTGGAAAAGCACAGCTACTGAAAAGTCTGTGAGACTTAGCACATCCTGCACTTTCAGTGCAATCAAACCACTGTCAAATCTCACTCTGCCGGGTAGCTGTTTGTGCAGCTGGCTCTGGTGTTTTGATTAAGATGCAGGGGAAGATCAGAGAGAGCTGTCTGATGTAAGTACACTCTACTTAACAGTTTAACCCACCAAATCTCGACATATGGACTGTCAAAGGTTATCACAATCCTGGCTATTGTTAGTGATTACATTCTGGATTAACTTTTTAAGTCCTCTTTAGATATCTATGTTTAGCTCTCTCATGGTCTTCCTCCTTCGGTCAGTCTCTCAAAACTCTTCAAACTGGAGACTGTACCATCAACAACACTGGTTTTGATTTTACTTGAATCCATAGAAACCAGCCGCAGAAGAGAGAATGAGTCTCTGATCCCGGGCCTGATTTCTCTTTTCTTTAACAATCAGACGCCTCGAAATTTGAAAACGAGCCTCTGTTGAAAGAAACACCTCTACTACCTTGCTCCTGGTCCACTTCTCTTCTTTGCGCCTTCACTCCTGAAGCATTTCCACAGTTATTTTTCACACATAGCATGATGATAATCCACTTTTCTTTGTGCAACTCAACTTTCTTTTTGTCTTTTTGATAAGTTATTTTCAACTCCAGTATGTCTACAGTTGAATACAGTTGAAAGCCTTCCTGGTGTTGGTTTCTCAGCAAACAAATGGTAAAACTGCTTATCAGTTTAAATAAAGTACATTATACATGCCCAAAGTAAAATATTCTTAGGTGTTAATCAATGAGTATTCTGGGTGCTTAAGAAATCTTCAAAAATAAACCTGTCAATCAAAGACATTCATCAACTTGAAATTTCCTTTAGAATAAATCAGTAGTGATATTGGTCAAATGTATTTTTTCTGAATATATGTTTCAAAAGAAATTCTTGGATGAAATTAAGATTTTAAGGCGAGACACTACAGGTGAATAGGGTAAAAATTTTAACTAGCAAATATCACGATGAAACTTTCTCAGTTTGTTACTCACATTACCATGAGAAAAAAATGTATTGGAAGTTTTTT
>JAPMNP010673784.1:0-13873 GCA_029874935.1 Atherina boyeri | reverse complement strand
TCTGATTGGCTGGTAACTTCAGAAAGTTACCAGCCACTTTGGCTGGTGATCAAAAAAGTTAATTTCGAACCCTGGAAATGACATACAGAGACAATAACTTTAACCGAGTTGGGCGAGTTAAAAGTGAGTCATTCGGCAGCTGGACAACAGTGGTCGGGAGATGGCTGCTCGTATATGAAGCTGTGAGAAAAAAAGGACTCGGCTTTAATATAGCAACAATATGATTTCTCTACTGACCCTGAAAAAGCCATATGAATTCATCACAAGCTCAGAACGGCAGTCCAAACAGTATTACCGAGCTAAAATGATAAGAGACCTTTGCAATAACTGCAGAGCTCTCAAAGTGTGAGACAGAGCTGAAAGTCTGAAGAAATAAAAACAATTTCAGTTTATTATGATCAGCGTGTTGCTTACAGGGCGAGGGAGGCATTTAATTTTTATTCCATGTTTCTAGGTGTGTCAAATTAGTTGTTTGTTCGCATCACAAAGATCAATTTAAAGTCCTTAAAGGAAAAGTACAGTTTTTTTTAACCTTATTGATAGCATGACATATGTTCATAAACTCACCTGGACAATTTTGAAGATCCTTGAAGTCTATCTGGAGAAATTATGATCAATTGCGCTGGCGTTGTCAGGTCAACGGCATCATCAGAGGCACTTTCATCTTCCTAACTGGTTTGCGTCTCTATATCTATGGTTTCGGATGACAACAAAGCCACTCTGAAGACACAGAGGGATAGTACAACAACTAATAACTAAACACTGGTGAAATGAAGGCGTTTTGTAGCAGATAATGTCTTATCTAGAGGCTGAAATGACGTTGCCCCGACAACTTCCATTGAATGGATATGTGCGATGGATCTAAATATCTCCCAATAGACTTCAAGTAACTTCATAATTGTCCGGGTGAGTTTATGAACGTATTTTATGCTATAAATAAGGTCCAGGTAAAAAAAAAAACTTGGTACTTTTCCTTTAAAGGACACTTTTTCCACATACTAATGTAAGCTTTGCGCAGTAATGAAGTTGACCCGGCTTTTCCTGAAAAATATCACTGTAAAACTAAAAACTGAAACAGAAGGTGTTTGATAGTAGATCTGTGACCCGACGTGACTGGAGAAGTAAACACACACAACTTACGTCCTTCTCTGCGTCATTTCCATTGTTCAGACGTGACAAGCCCTTCACAAGGCCTGTATGGCCCCCGTCTGAAGTTCTGCGCTATTTAACTCAGCGGCCATCAGCTGCACATTAATCAGCCAATTATCATCCCCGACCAGCGACGTTGCTGTGCCAACGTGCCCCGCTAATCCAATCACCTTAGGGGAATGGGTCAGGGGTTGCTCTGATTGGATAACCAGGGGCTAGGTCGCTGCGCCCATGACCTGCCTGTGCTTTGAATTGGTAATGATGTTAATATTCTCCATATGGCCTTGTGTGTGTGTGTGTGCGTGCGTGCGTGCGTGCGTGCGTGTGTGTGTGTGTTAATGTGTGTGTGTGCGCGCGCGTGTGTGTGTATGTTTCCCAAAGTGTGGAGCCTATCCGGAGGTGTATCCCTGCGTTAATGGCCAGTGAAGAGTGAAGTAAGAGCCAAAATAGCACTATCCCCTCCTTGGGGCAAACCTCTTGAAGCTGCCACTTCCAGTTTCTGTCCAAACCTCCTCTCCCAGACTTGAGCTCCTCTACAGGCTGTTGCGCTGTAGCCCTCAGCACTTTATTTCAGGCTGATGTCCGAGCAAACCTTTCACTCTGGCATTCACTCCTTTAGGTCTTGTTGAATTGAGAGGTAAGAACAGCCAGACAGAACTAGTCTAGTGCATCCACAGTTTGGGTTTAGAAAAATGTCCCAGCACAACATAAGATAAGCAGGTAGGAGGACACACAAGTGGATTATATTATCTATTTTGAAACCTGGGCCATTTTTGGGGGGTCTAAATGACCAAAAGAGACAACAACTGGTTCAACATATTTCAAGAACATTATAAAAGGCACTATAATGCTACTGAGCCTTTTTCTAAATAGAAATAATACACCAAAGAGAGCCTCAGACTGTTATCTAACTGAGGGCAAATAGAAATGACCCTGTGAATAACAAAAAGGACTTTACATTTGATGACTGGAGTGAAAAGCAATCCAAGCCCTTGAACTCAAAGGGATGAATACAGGTTTAAAAAAATGTATCATCCTGGAGATGGGGAGTCATGATAACTGCTCAGACAACCACTTAAAGTGCATACAGTTGGCCTTTTCTACCTATTCTTTGCTTCCATTGGGCAAAAAATCCATACTAAATAGTAAGCAATCGAGAGTTGAACACATGTAAACAAAAGGGCATCCTGGATGCAGCTTTCTTAATCAGTTAGGATAATGTTAGTTTTTGTGCTAACTGTTCTCATTAAAAAAAACTATAATGGCATATTGGCAATTAGTGGCACAATAGTGGAAGTAAAACATTTAAATGCCTGCCAGGACACCTTGATACTGCCTTAATTTCCTCCTCGTGTTTGCAACACGTACCTCTTCTCCATTCTCCGCCTCTCTCCATATGCTCCCATCTGTGAGATGCCTTATTGCAGCTCCTGTTCTATGCATGCGCTCGCGCCTAACGCACGCGCTCGCCTCCTCCACTTCCACCCTTCCAGCTGCAGCCCCAGCCGGCTCCACACAAAGGCAGGCCAAATGTATGCTAATGAGAGCCAGGCCAATGGTGGAGCCGCACTCATTTTGAGAGGAAATGGCTTTCAATAATGGCGGCCCCCGGGGGGATTTTGCACAAAGTTCAGCTTCACTTTGAAAAATGCATTCAATTTCTCTGCTGCGTCTGCTCACTCTCTCTTTTTCTCCTGTTTTTCTGCCTCTTCATGAAAAAAGAAAAACAAAAAAAGAAAACATTCCTAGAATATACTTGAATCCCATCCTTTACTTGCCCGTGTGTTCATACCAACGAGTCAGAGGAGTTCAGAAGGACTGAGGAGTTGCGATTTATCTTTGCAGCAACATCAGAAATGAGAACCCGAAAATACAAGTCTGAATAGTGTTCAAACTCGGTCTGGTTCTTCTCCTATGTCTTTTGTTGCTCTTGCTTGTGCTTTTCTGTTGAGGCAAATGTCCCCAGAAGCACGTTAACGGTGAAATATGCATTTCAAGTAGATGGCATCCTCTGGGTTCTGGGAAAATTAACATAATTTGAACTTTATGCTTTATCTCCAAATCTAATCATAATTATCTACTGATTACTTTTTAATGTTGTGGACAGGATTTTATGAGAGAGAAATGCCTCATTTTTCCCCAAATTGCTTGATTTGCCACAAAAGGCATTCTATTTTTGGTGACCGGAATTAAAAATAAACGCAGGAAATTGTATCTAAACATGTCATGTATAGTTTTGGTAATGACTTCTGGATTTAATTATAACTAGACCAAATTATTGATAAAGTAACAAATCCGCATAATGAAACAGATAATCAAATTTGTCATGTCAAAAATTAAACAGGACACTGCAGGTTTAGTTTGAGTCAAAGTTCATCCAAATCTCTCTCAGCCTGTCTGTCTCCATTTAGGTTTGTCTCCATGGTTACAGTTGACTAATCTCTCCGTCCCTCTGCTGCTTGGTCAAGTCCTTCCTCCTCTTTGCTTCTCCCTCCTACATCCTCACTGTTTCTCATCCCCTTGGGGAGTCAGGGTTGATGTCTGCGCTCCCTGGTGCCTGTCATATCAGGAGGGGCAATAACCCGTGAAATGACTGTTCTCTTTTTCCTCACTCTCCTCCTTTCCATCCCGGTGTCCCCTCTTTTCCTCATTCTCCTCCTCCTCTCGCATTCCTCGCACCATGCCACTCCACGCTCCACTTAGCTGTCGGGCCGTGAAGATGCAGTTTGTTCAGCATGTGCATGTGCACGCTTACAGTCAAAAGATGGGGAATTTTATGTCAAGGCTGGACAGATGGATGGGTGCTATATAATTTGACAAGAGAATGGTTGAACAAACAAAGGAGATGCACAGTTCCATTGAACCCATGGAGGTTATGCACTCTTTATCCTAGCAAACCATTCTCCGTGCATGTGTGTGTGAGATCCTCCTGCACCCTGCTCTCTGGAGAGCTGATCAGTCCCATTCCTGGGATGAGTAGACACTCCCAAGGCAAACACTCCAGATTTAATTATAAGCTCCAAAGAGGATTAGTCTGTGCTGCTTGTGTGTCTCTGTGTGCAGTGGGGGAGACACAAAAGGAGGGAGTGGCAAGAAGTTATCCCTTCATTTCCCCTCAACGAACCCGTGTATGCACACATATTCATCTATCTCACCTGGGGTGTGTGGGGTAATGTCTGTCTGTGTCTTCATACGGGTGCTCAGGTCGAGGTTCACCTCCTCTGGGTGCCATCTGTGAAGAAACACAGGACAAGTAATGAAAATATTTGAATGAAAAGTTCCCATATTCAAACGCTGAACAGCCAAAAACAGATTTTAGGCCCGTCAAACATCCTAAGACTGCTTGTTTAACCTCGGGGAAAATTCATCCTAATAAAAAATTCAATGCATGCATGTTTCCAAATGCTTCTTTTATTTTTCACTACATGTAGCATCATAAACACATGTATGAATATACTAGTTCTGCAGCCCTCTGATGTATATATTTAATGTGTCTAAACATAGCAATAATCAGAAATAATTCATTTAGTGTGGTTTTTTTTAAGAAAAAAAGTTAGTATGATGCTCATCATACTCCAGGAAGTGATTGTTTAAAACCATGCATGTGCTTAGCAGGACAAACCAAGCTTAGCATAGTGTCGTGACTGATGAGCACTTATCCTTCTCTTGCCAAGTTGCACGTGTCTTCAGTCATGCTGCGTTGCAACTTTAGAACAAATGGAAAGAAAAATCAGGCCACTCCTGGCTCATAATGACACCCAGCTCCTGGTTTAAGAACTGACTTGTGTAACATTCTTATAACATGTCTCCCTGATAGAGATGGTCCGGAAGTGGTGCATCGGATGTTTGATCAACGGAAAATAATGTACATGACCCCACCCCTCACTCAACTCCACAGACCACCATCAGCTGCCTGAATCACATTAAAGTTCTTAAAAGGTATGGCGGAGGATTTTCAGGAAAAAAACGCCCTCTCCCGTTTTTGAAAATAAATGTGCATACGCAACCCTCCCTGCCCCTGAGAGGGAACGCCTCAGTTTTCCTCGTGCATGCTCCGTTTACACGTTGCTATTGGCAACAGGGGAGGAGTGTCTGGGGAGGAGTGTCTGGTGCAAAGATGTTGCTCGGATGCAAATTATGAAATAAACAAACAAATCTTCCCTGGAAAGTTACAATATTGACGTAGATAACTTCTTCTAGCAGCAACCTGAAATGCATTCCTCCAAACAGCATGCTGAACTTTAGCCTACCTGCCGAGTAGAAATGTCTGAGGCATCAGTGGGGAGTCCAACCTGTGCTTTCAGCGCATGGCTTCGTGGGAAAGAATCTCCTAAAAAAAAAAAAACTCTGGTCTTGTTTCTCTCTTCTGAGGCCTTTCTCTTCTTCTCATACACTTCAAGGACAATTTTTCTCTTGTGACTCTCAGCCATTGTCAAAGGACCCGGTGAGAACCGCGGGATGGAATAAATGGATGAAGGCGTAGTGCTCTACACAAACATCTGAAAGTGCGCATGCGCAGAAATCGCATGTACAATGGCCTTACGTAAGAATATTACCAGAATGATTGACATTTAGGAGGATCAATAATCTAGATGATCCACCCGGAAGAAAAATATCCTCGGCCATACCTTTAATGTTTACCTGCAGTTTCTCAATTTTCAGATGTGTTGGAGCAGAGAAACATCTAAAACACATAGAATAGTGTGTTCTTGTGTTATTTCTCCATCACTGCCGTCCTCTCTAAGGCCTTGCCTGGTATTGTTATCCTTATTCACAAGGTAGGATCAGTCCAGACTGATCCCATTTGTGGTTTCACGATGATGGAGCTAGCCACTAAATGCCATGAAGGCCGGAACGTCTTTCTCTGCGTTCAATAATCTCTTGAAGACTCATCTCTTCCGAGAAGGCCTCTTCTTGTAACCTAAGGATCTATCACACCTGGTTTGCACTTGTGCCTTGACCTGTAAACAGATGTAGCCCTTAAAGCTTATTGAACTGAAGCTTAAATGTTCCTCATCTATAAGTAAATTTGGGTAGAAGCTTCTGCCCCACGACCAAATATAAATGAGAAATGGGATAGATTATCTACAGAAAAAAATATTTTCAGCATTTTCAAGGGATCACTGCTGCAGCAAATATGGTAGGGCAGAAAGATGAAGAATAAATAGTCAGACCCAAAGTAAACATATAGCCGTAGATAATAACAGCATTAGGGCAGCTGGAGGGGTCTGGCACATGTCTGAGCTCTATCTAGGATGGGCGCATGATACTTTGATAAACATTAAACATCACATCCTGTTTTTAAACTATATCTCCTCTCTTCTGACCTCTAACCTCTATCACATATACGTCTTATATGGGGGAGCAAAGGGGAGATTGGCTCCACTAAAACGCAGACGAGCTCCCTTGAAAACCCTCACTTGAGACACTAAAAAGGAAATATAAAACAATAGTCTACTTTCAGATTATATTTAATTTTCCATAAGGTTCCTGATGTTACTTTTTATCAAAAGAATAGCATTAATTTGTTAGTGTCGTGCATTTATTTATTTATTAAATTAGATTTTAGAACACTTGAAACAACTTTGTATGGATTCCTTCAGTGGCCATCCGTATGTGGCAGCACTGCATTCTAATATCTGGATTAATGTAACTATACACACCGCTCATTTGGACTGACCGCAGTCCTATCTTACATTGGTGCATTTTATTATTTTGATGATGATGCGAGTATGTTTCTGGACTAAGATGCAGTCTGTTTCAGTGAGATTGACTCACTACAAGAGCTGTGTGTCAGTAGAACTTCGTGCCTGCTGTGTGTGCTGAGCCGCCCAAAAGGGGACCACTGAATTGACTTGCTTTTTGTGGTTCTAAGAATAACTTTCTGACCCTTATTCAATTTTTTATTTTTGTTACAATCCATGGGTAAAAATGAAATGTCAAGAAAACTAGATAGAGACGAACAGATCAACAAAAAGAGGGACAAAAAGGGAGGAGTTTGACACACCGCAATCCATTGATTGGTTAAAAGAATCTTCGCTTAATGTGGGAGTCAGCAATAAGAACAAAGAGGAAACGTCGCCATGTTTAAATATAAGGTTGTTTCTTTTGTTTAAATCCACATGCCAGGACGAAAGAAAACAAAATTTCCAACAGTTTCCTCCTTTGTTTCTGTGTTGTGTTCTTCGTTATTGTTCAAGGAAGGCGTCACACTGCTATGATGCAACACTGCTACGAAGCCGACACATCTATTGCTATTCGGCTTCTACCCTGCCTACTAGGTACAGGTATAGTTGGCTGTGGGATTGCAACAGAGATTAAGATTTTCTGCACCAAAACTGTTCCATCCTAACAGACGATATATATAATGACTAAATCAATAAAATCAAGTACAAAGTGTCATAGGGGTATTTCAAGCAGTGTACATGTAAATTTCTTTGTAGTTTGGTTTCCCTCACTCACAGAACACAGACGGCACACTCCCCCTGTCCATCCATTTTTATCTAAAAAAGTCAGGGAGCCTCTAACATACAGTAACAGTAGGAGGAAAATGATATAACAATACATATGGTGCATTGTGATAAAGCCAAAATATATTGCATATTAGTTATAGGCCATATATAGGCGATTCTATCAGCTGCATATTGTAGTAGCTAAATGTTTTTGACAGCGCACAAATATATGTGCATTTGAATAAGGAAGTCACCCTAACCCTGAGCACAACAACATTAGCCAAGTCCATATTTAGCGTCATAAGATTATTTCAACCCTCAAAATAAGGTTTTTTAAATAAATACCAGCATGTGTTTTTTAATATTCAAGATCAAAACTGTTCTCATGTCTCTTTTTATACGAGAGACCTCAGGTCAGCTTGTATTCTGGAGTGTTTAAGTACAGCAGAGGTGAACAAAACGCCTCCATAAACGCTTTAATATGCCTCAGAAGAGGATTCTTTTTTTGTCTCTGGAACATCCCATCATCCTCTTTTGGTGTGAAAAACACAAGAGTTAATGTGAAGCGAAGGCTAACGTGTAACATTAAATTCAGTGGTGTAAAAGTGGACGCGGTTTGAGATTCCGACAATACAAAGAGGCTTAAACAAGCCGTCCCTGAGGGCAGAGGAGGATGGAGGCGGGGGCAGACAGACACACAGAGAAGGAGAAAACACAAAAGCGTCAATTATCTATAATCTGGGTTCTGGGTTTTTCACTAGCAAATCCAGGGTGTTTACTCTATGGACATCTCTGTAGTAGCACATTATACAGAAACGTAACGTTACATGCACTCACAAGGATGCTGGTTGAACGCACAGAAGCGGATATATTTGCAATAACTGACAAGCTAATTTGTTCATAAACAAGCAATCAGGGGTTTTGACAGACACACATGCTGCAAACTAAACAGTCATATGTTTGATGCAAGCTATCACAGTGATACAACCCGGCACCATAAAGACTCCAAATATCGCTCTGTTTTGCTCATACGTATGAGTTCAGACTCATTCTGCATGTCAATGCAGCGGTGGCACATTACCAGATATCATTAGCATGTCTGTGTAATGTAGGCAGCTCTAATGCCTCTGAATGGGAGCCAGGAAGTGAGAGCACATCAGAGCTGTGGCTGGGGCACGGCTGCTACTCCATTCACTGAAGTGGCTCTGCTCTGGGCTTGTGTGTGCGCAGCATGTTTGTGCTAACGCCGTGGTAATAGTGATGACGGGTGTGTGCTTTGTGTGCGGTTTTAATATGATGTCAAGAGGTGAGCCTTCCATCTTTGGGATGGCTGTGTGTGTGTTAGATAGGGGCCATTATGCAAAGACATGCATAAAGGGGGCATTAGTCGCAGCTAGAAGCTGGGACTCAGGTGGAAGACCTTCTGTGTGTGTGTGTGTGTGTGTTAAATGGCCGTGTGTTTGTGTGAGTGCTGAGCACGGCCTAATAAATCTTGGGAGTATGATGTCGCTGACTAAAGACTGAAGGTAAAAGCAAGACAATGATGAGGAGGAGGAGGAAATGTGTGTTTAGATAAAATGATTTAACTTTTTTGTCCGCTGATTGTATTAACATAATAGCCTGCAGCCATAGGTCTGGATGATCCCTTTATTAACTCACACACTCACTCACACACACACACAGACATATTATGGATGTCTGTCATTTGGATGCTTTTCAGGCGGAAGCCCATTTCCCCTAAATTAGACAGCCAGCTTCAGTGCCAAATGATGTGCCTTGAAATACTGCTGTGGCGTACACAGGCGCACACGAGCAAGTAAACAAACACACAAAAACAAGCCTCGATTTCACCATGGCAACTGGTAAAACAGCAACATGAAATCCATCTCGATTGGAGTGAAAATGCAGCGGTCGAGAGGTTTCGAGGAGGCTGTCAGCCTCGTCTCGAGGAAGGTGGAGAGCGGGGGAACATGTTTGGCTTTTTCTCACGCACAAGTTCAAGTCCTCCATCTGAACCTGGTGACATCATAGGCAGTGCTGTGTGGATCGCCATTATGGGTTTGTGTGCTCTGTGGAAAAGTTAACATCTTGTGCAGACAGTAGCTGACTGAAAGGAAGAGTCTCTGTACTTCACATGATGGGGAATTTCCTTTCCTTCATGAGTGTCATGTGCTTAAACTTTCTGAAACTGAAAGGCTGGTAAAATTAGTGTGAATGCATTTCTCACAATCAGACCAGGGAAAGACAATGAGCTCACACACATGGGAAAAAGTGTATAATTGTGTCGAGTCACTGGATGCACGGAAAATTCTACGGCTGCCAATGATCTGACAGGACGCTTGGCGTGTGTGCCAGGGTGAATGAGCAAAATGTCACTTCCCCATTTTTTCAAATTAGAAATCTCTGCCTCGACAGTGCCAGATGATTCGCACTAAAACACACTCTCTCCCCGCTCAGCTTTAGCAGCACAGCTGTCGCATTCATCAGACAGTATTGCCAGGGCTCAGGAAATGAATTTCTTTTGAGCACTTTTGACTGGGCTGTAAATTTGTGTGTTGGTATATACAATAAGCTTCGAATGAGAATTGAAGTGCTCTGACACAATGCCTGAACGGCGCTTTCATTCTCTGACTGAGATGCTAAGATTTTACTCCGCCGTCTCTTTTCAAACGGCATAATTAGCCTCCTGTACTGCCATGCGTGCATCCTTTTCCTCCTCCCTCCATCCATCTTGGATGCTAATTAAGCATGTGTCTCAGTGTGGCGCCTCCGCTTGGCACCCCATGCCCACCTCCTGTTGGCAACCTCACCCCTTGTGCCCCGCATCCGACTGGCACCATGAGGTGCAAGCCATCCGATATCCATCCACCCTCCTTCCCTAAAAATCACTGTGATGAGATTTTTTACAATCTCCCCCATGGGAGGAGATGGAATGAATAAAACCAAGAAAAACAGAAGTGAGCTTGCACAGAGGGGAAAACTGACAGAGAAGCTGTAAATATTTGGCATGTGCACAGAGGAACGCAGAGCAACAAAGGGGCTTGTGAGCCACAGTGACTCTAAGTACTGCTGCCACAATTTGAAATGCAGAAAAAACAAGCAGCTTCTTACATACATGAGCCACATCTCAAACAGCATCATGATGAAAGAGCTAAATCTAATATTGTCCCCTCTCTTTCAGGCATTTCAATATAAAAAAAATAGCATTTTTGGAAAATAACTCCTAAAATCTGAGAGAAACTTTAAAATATGGACAAGCGTAACTGCATTTCTAACATAATCCGATTTGCATTGGGTGAGTGTAAAGTTAAGAAGGCTTTTTGCTGCTTTTAAACTTCTTAGTGACACTAACCTGTAAAGGGAATGCTTTCGAAATAGTTTTGAAACCCTATGGTGGATATGTATGTCAGATTCTGACCATATTTAGCAAAAAATGCATCTGCTAGTAATTTAGATCAAAACAGATCAATCCCTGATGAGTTCAAAGCAGGGATCTCAAACGGTCCTGCAGGTTTAATATGCTTCCCTGCTGCAACACACCTCGTTCAAATGGATTGGATCCAACAACTTGTTGTCAAGTTCTGCACAATGAACCATTTATATGAGTCAGGTGTGTTGAAGCAGGAAACATCTAAAAACTAGCCTTGGTGTTGAAGGTTCTTCTGTAGTGATGCTGATGATGGTCTGAAGAAGAATATCTTCGGACAATAGCTTTCTTAGATACAAAAAGGTTTATTACAAAAATCAATTACAGAAATCTCAAATCAAAACTGATGCTGCAGATATCTGTGTGAACTTCAATGCCAATTGTGAAATCCCCCGAACAACGCCCTAAAACCTCTTGTATATGTCTGAAAACATACAATTCTACTCCCTCCTCTTCCTGTCCCCCACAGCTGTCTGTGTGTAAAGGAAAAGAAAGGGGAGGGGTCGAATCCAAGGCCTCAGACCTCCAGACTCTAAACCTAGAGTCAGACACCACAGTGTTAAGCACATGATCCACAATTGAAATCTTAGGCTTTGACCAGGAAGTAAGTGAGGAAGCAAGTAGCGGTCATCTCTACTTCCAAAGATCCCTTGAAAACATGAGATAGATATGTTCTAAGGCCTCCTCTTGGAATATATCTAACAAGCGATAACACCTGGCTTGCACTTGCTACACCTAGTCTTTTAAAGAGATGTAGCCCTCAATGCTTACTGAACTGAAGCTTAAATAGAAGCCTGAATTTGTGTTAGCATCCAATTGCTATAGCATTGAACTTAAATCTGTAAAAAGGAAGATAACTTAAAATGTGACTCATTGGTGGCTACATCCACCCTGATATATAATGCATTTCAAAAGCAAGAGATGACACGTTTTTAATCTTTTAAACAACACGAAACAATTTTAAAACAAAATGTTTTTACATTATTTGCTGGAAACAAATTCCATCACATCCTGCACACCGAGTGCAGCATTGTAACCCACATACAGCCGTTAATAGGTGCCATTAAAAAGCTAATCCCTGCTAGCTCATGGCAACAATAGGAACTAAACAACTCCCTCATGTGTGTCACTTTTCATGTTAAACACTGTTTAACAAGCAAAAATCCCACTTGTACGCCCTACTGGTGGATATGTCTGGTTATAATGGACAAGGAGAGAGAAGCTAATGCTTCATTTCCAGACATTGCCTCAAAAATGAAAAATATTTCACAACAAATAATAAGCCTTCTATTATATCTCCGTTTTTTGTTTCTTATTGCCTCGTATTCAGGATCAAGCCGCTGGCATTCCACCACAACTTTCTAAACAAACAATTCTTAGTTTTTCCTCCCATTATTATCAGCTTATTGTCATAGTAACCAACTAATAACCAACTTCTACTCAAAGAGGTCTTTGCGCTTCTTTCACGCTTAGGCGAGTCTAACCCGTTGGCACACAAGATTATGCTGAATTAGGAGACCGAGTGTGTGTACCTCAAACAGGAGGCTCACTTGCCCTTCAGTGTACACTAAACACCCACACACCTGGACCTGGCGCACTCCGAGCTCGTTAGCAGCAGATGGTACACACACACATACACACACATACACTCAGTGTGGACTAAAGGTTGCACACATTCAGAGTGGAATGCAGTCTATTTCAGTAATAGGCCAATCTGCTGGTAATTGTCCTCATTGTTAGTGTTTGTTAAGGCCTCAACTCTTGACCTCAGGTTGGCTTTTTCACATTTACATACATTCGGGTTCAGACTTTGGTTAAATGTGTGTGCTAGTAGTTTTATCTCTTCATGTAAGGAAAATAAAAACAGGAAAAGTGAAACAAAATAAAAATCAGGTTTGCCCTATTAGCTGCATCAGAAAGATAAAGTAACAGTGCTGGCTTCTGTTGCTAGGGCTCCTTGCTCATGCTTTCTCTCTCTAATTTAAAGAGTTAACATAAACATCCAAATGCATTACATGTGTTTACATATGTGAGAGCAAAAATAGCTGAAGAAATAGTGCTGTTTCCTCCATGTGGAGCCAAAAAAGCATTTAATATGTAACTTGATGATTTATGTTGCTCCTACAGGTACAAGGTGACAGACTCATGCAACGGTCAGGTTGTGTTCAGCTAAAGCAGCTGGTTGTAATCGTATGTTAGAAGTCATGATAATCAAACTGCTGATCACAAATAAGAAGTTTTCTAAATAATCTAATGAATCTTACAGTGCCATGCAAAAGTTGTTCCATGTGTGTCAGTGTGTGGCCATGGCGTGTCCCAGTCCTCCTCTGTTGGCATGTTTGCCTCCTCGCTGTTCACTGTAATAACATCCAAATATGCCTGTGAGAGTGTGTGTGGGTGTCAGGCTGTGCTCAAGCTCCCCTCTTGCTTGCTGTGATGTACTGAAAGGTATGTCAGAGTCTCAGAGTTTCGGTTTATTTTGCACTAAACTGTGATGCAACAGCACAGCATGAGTGTGTTCGCGTGTCTGGACACAGCTTTGATGTTTCCACTCACATATGCAGCAAAAACACCCTCAAACAGCTTGTCTATTCCTGGGATGGTGTCACCATCTCAGCAGCGCAGGTTCAAGCCTGTTGCCCCCCCTACTTCCAGTCACAGGTTTGAAGATGTGGGGGTCGCCACCACCGCTCGAGATCAGGTCTTTGATGAGTGAATCCAGCACCTTGTGCTGTCCAAATGCCACAAGGTTGATCTGTTTGACCTGCAGATGCTTTGATGTAACTCCTGCCAACTTCAGTACCCCTGAGTCTGCTGTGGTGGCTTTTAAGGGTCAGTTCACCGA
>JAPMNP010673676.1:0-13608 GCA_029874935.1 Atherina boyeri | reverse complement strand
GGGGGGTTGGAGGGAAACCAATGGCAAAAACTTTGACACATTACTTATCTAAAGAAATAACACATTCACACAGCTGACGGATCTGTTTGTAAATCAAACAGATATATAATAAATGAAACGGATGTTTGGCAAAAAAGACAGTCCTACTGTATAACAGATTAAATCAAGTTAACAGAAAATGTAAGTATAATAATAATTACTGCATACCTGAATGAAATGTAAATGGCATGAGATCTGTGATATACACCATGTATGAAAGACATATTATAAGTTTGAATGTTAAGGATATGATATTAGTTAGCTTCTAACAAGTTGAGAGAGCAATATCTTCCCAATTAAAAGTGTTTATTGTAAAGAAAGCTGAGGGAATCTAACTTGCAGAAGCTGTATTTGATTAATTTTCACATATAAGCTTTAATTATAATTATAAACTAGCATCCTCCCGTTCATATGATATGAATTTCCAGTGAATGGCCTGGGTGGGGATTGAGCCACCCCCAGGAGAGGTCATAAAGGTTCACTTAAAGCTGGTTAAATTGTTCATATCTGGAGCTTAGCTGGCGATCTGCTCATGTGCAGATCAACTATGTCAGTCTGGTATATGAAAAGAAAAAAAAAGCTGAGGTCAAGCTCAGCTTTTCAACAGTGGGGTAATAACATTTATACAGCAGGCAATAAAGTGCTGATTGTATTGTGCTCTGCTTTGGGAGAAACAAAAAAATATCCTGAAGGGTTATGAGGTTTGGCACATGTGAGACCATGAGCAGTTACCCACCTCTGATAGTCAGGTAGGCGGAGGCTTCTGCTTTACCCACACGGTTCTCAGCTATACAAGTGAACGTTCCCTGATCGCTGACTGATGCTTTCTTAATCCTCAGCAGGAAGTCCTCTCTTTCATATCTGATGTCATACCTAGAGATGAAAAAAGACGATCGACAGCAAGTCACGATACATCTCAGGTTGATCTGATACAAATCAGATCTAATAGCACTGAAGAAAACGCACAAAACAAACACTGAAATTACATTAATTGTGTGAAGATGTGACGTCTTAAATGGAGGCTTTAAAAAGCATGTGTCATTTTTGATAGCATAACAACAGACTTTCTAAGGCAGTTGCTGTAATGGTAGAAAAAGAGGAGCAATTAAACCAAGATGAAGGCTTGGCGAAATGAAAGGTGCTTTCAGCTGGAACCCTGATTGTTCCACTGTTTCAATATTCATAAAGAGAAGCCACCCACTGTAGTGTGGGCTGTGCAGTAAAGCTTGCGTGTGTATGTGTGCATTAGAGAGAGAGAGAGTGAGAGAGAGAAAGAGAGAGAGAAAGAGAGAGAGAGTATGAAAGTGGGGTATGAATGTGGGAGAGAGGTCGAAGAGAGGAAGAGATAGGCAAACAATCTAAGAGTCAGGGAGTGGCAGAGTCTGACAAAATGAATTTTGATGAATGAGCCAAGCAGTAAGGTATAACTAATTCATTGAGATGTTCCATGCATCAGAGTGTATCCACCAGTAAGGCAATTGAAAGGCAGCAGCACTGCCGTTACGTTAAGAGAAACATCTCAGCTAGCAGAGTTTAGATAAGTGGCTCAGAGGGCCCACAAACAGGATGAGTTGAGAAGTAAGGAGTTGGGCTTTCCCTCTCTGGGGTCCCTTTTGGCACGAGATATCTTGTGAATTTGTCTAGCCATCCATACTGATTCAAAGATGGGAGACAAGTCAGGCAGAGAAATGGTAGAAGGGGTGAGAAAAAGTCACATTCGAAATAGATGTTCCAAAGGGTGTGAGCAGAATATCGATGGGGGTTGCGGGGTCTGTCCAGAGTCTGGTGAGGACTCCATTCACAGCACATCTCTGACCCAGATACAGACTTCCCAAGAGGCTGGCGGGGTTTCGGAAAAGAATGAAAGAAGTGGAAGGAGGGAAGTGAGGCGAGGTAGGTCTAAAAGTAGGACATGTTTCTAGAGTCATGGGGTACTGAGGTAGAGGGCACAACATCGGTACGCAGACATACTGCAAGACAGGGGGACCGGCAGCTATTAATATGTACCACACGTTGAATTTTAAAACGTTGACATGCAGGACATGAGAAAGTACAAACCTGCTTAGTTATAGCTGTAAAGACTTGTAACAGGTGTTCAATTTATTTATTTATTTTTTCTTCTTCTTTTATTAAAGGAAAGGCATTTCTTCAGTGTTCGCAGAGTTGACCTACTGAGTGTTAATTATGCGTTTCTCATTAACTTTGATTCATTCATCTAATATTTGATTGTCTCAAGGGAGCATTTCCAAAAGTTATTATCACATTTCAAGGAGCATAATCTATAATTAGTTTTTAGTTGTATAATACTTTTACATTATAACTGTGAAATTCCACTTTCAAAGCAATAAATAAGAGTATGATTGCATAACTAAACTGCAATTTGGTATTCCCTATCATCTCTATGATACTGAACCAGTCTGCATATGACTTGTATGTGTGTATTCATGCGTAGACCAAACCACATGAGCCCCAACAGTATGATGCAATCCAGTGTAAGAACACATTTAACTGGCTCCAGAAATTACCACATGATTCTATTAACCCCCTTCCAGCTAAAGTGGACATTATTAACTTCAAGCCAAGATCTTGTTTGCCTAATGCGTTATGGTAAATATAAGGCCCACTGAACTACAGTACGTATGTAGTTTTACATGACGGTAATTGAAAGTCAGCATTAATTAAAAAGCAACTAACACATATTTTTTTCTTTATTAAAGTTTCCTTCTTTGAACTTTCTTTTTTTTATAGTGCACATCTTTCCCACGTTTTTATTTCCCCTGTGGTGTCACTCTCACACAGACATGGATGCATACACATGGACTACACACATTCACTCACAGTCCTCACCTGCCACGAGGAATATCCACATCCTCCTTTTTCCAGCGCAGAGCAGGTGGCGGGTCGCCGTGGACTTGACACTTGAACTCTACGCTCTCGTCAACTAAAACCACCTGGTTCACAGGCCGTTGCACAAACGCTGGTCTTTCTGAATGTGGGGAGCACACATATCATAACCGCTAAATATACTTTTGACAGAGTGGTTAAATATTGTATGTGCCACTGTGGAGTAAATGCCAGGGAAAAGCGTCATGCTCTATTACTGTTTGAGCCACGCAATGAGTGTATGACAGACTTCTTACCAAACACTGAGAGCTGAGCTTTTTCACTTTCTCTCTCGCCAACCATGTTGGAGGCCACACACACATAAATCCCTGAATCACTTTTCTTGGTATTCGAGATAGTCAGCTTTCCCCCTCGAACCTGTAGTGGGAAAAGCAATTATAATAAGAATAAACTCGACAAAAAGTCTTTTACCATGAATCAAAAAAATGTGAGGCTGAGGTTGTGAATGACACTAGAAAACAGACAAGTTCCCTCCTGAGGATTAACCCACCATGATCCTGTCGTCCTTGAGGTCAAGACGAGTCTTATCTTTCCTCCAGAAGGTAGTGGGGTCAGGATGCCCACGTGGAGGCTGACACTCAAAACTGGCGGTCTCCCCGACCGCCACCACCACATCCTGTGGGTTCTGCCTGAAGTCATCACGCAACACTAAGAGACGAGAAACAAAAAAGAACAGGGATTGTTACCATTAATGCAGCTGTTTCATACTTAGGTGGTAAGTTTACATTTTTATTCCAGTTCAGATATTGCATTATGGGAACCAGAAAGTCACTCTCAAGACCAAATTAGCTGAACTCTATCATCATTTTCAAATGTAAGAGTCAAAAAATAATTCTGTTAAGGAGCTGCCTCTCTGGATCTTTCCCAGTTTGTCTGACTTTAATCTTGACCCTCAGGGCATATGTATGAACTTTGTGATTCAAGGAGATAAATTCCACTGTGTGTAAATCCAAGTAGGATTAACAGAAGGTTTTAATCTCTTTATATCAAACGGCTAAATGGAGAAAATTAGCCAAATCTGAAATAAAGTAAGACTATGAGAAACATCTTGTATCTGGGAGGCTTATACAATCAAGGAAAGATCACACAGGGAAATGTCTAATTTCACCTAAACTTGACTTGCAGTAGGCTACTATTGAAGCTTAATCTAAAAATGCCAGGTGGATAAAATGACTGATAAATAAATATGATAAATCTTTCAGTTTCAAACATAAACACACATAGTTGTCCAGTCATGCATTTTAAGGGAAGCTTGTTTGAGGAAATGTAAGCAATGGCAGCCTCTGAGGACCATAAATTAGCATGTTGTTTGTGTTAAAGCTACTGCCTTGAGTATAACCTAGCTGTTTGTTAATTTCATGATCACAAGTATTATGAATGATAGAAAACTTATCTTCCAAGACACTGAATGAAATACAATCTGAAACAGGTAATTTTACAGGTTGAAGTAAAATCATTAGCTAAATATGAGATATGACAACATTATACACAATTCATAAAATGTTAGGGATATTCAACATTTAGGTGAAGTTTGCAGAAAATGTAAAAAGTTAATGCTAAACTGATGTTATATCATGAATATAGGACTTCTGAGCTGAGTCATGCAATACTAATTCCTTCATTCCAAACAATTTAGTGAAAGAAAATTTAACAACAGTGTTGGGTATATCACAACATAAAATATCAATAATAACTGTGCGATAAATGAATATGAATAATTTTCAATGAATACTTATACATCAGTTGCACATGTGCATTCATCATAAGTCTAATTCATTTAACCTGTAAAGGTTAAAGGACATTCTAGCCACATTCTTTTTTTGCAAATAGGCTAGTGTATAGGCTACAGGCAATGTGTAAAAACTGGTAATGTAAACAGTGACAAATATAAGAGGCTAAAGTATTAAATACTGTGACTTTTTATATATCTCCTCGGCATTTACTACAATGCCAAAAGGCTAACCGGTAGAGTGTTCAGTAGCCTACTGTTGCCAGTGCTGCCTGAGCTAGCATGCTAGCTGTGCTGCCACAGAGAATGGACCATATTGTGCTTGGTTAGGGTTAGTGATAGGGTTACATGTAATCTAACCCTTTACCTGAATAGTATTATTTCTTATAATCATATGGTATTTCATGCAATTCCTAGGTATAATATGGAACAACAAACACATTTCACATCTTCAAAACTCATTCTTTACATTTCTTAGGCATTTTACAGAACACTTACTTTTGGCACATAGGCCTAGACTGTAACATACACATAAAGTTGTGGGCATATTATGTTTGCTGTCTCAAAATAATTAGAAGTATTGCCTCCTGATTTTCTTTTTCTGCTAACAAGTCAAGTCTCAAATTCAAATGAACTTGTCAAAGCAAATATGTGCAGTGGAAACTATGAAATGACAATAGCAATGTACAATGATTGTAAAAATAAAGTTAAGTCTACAGTAAGTCTAAATACAACTATTTCCTGAAAAGGAGAAGAATCATATTTTTTTTTCTATTCATTCATAACATAATCAATGTAGGAGCCCTGAATTAGTGCCACCCATTCCGTATCTAACCAAATGAAAATGTGGGCACAATCTGCCATTAATTCTAACGGGGATATTGGTGTATGGCAAGAAAAAAGTTTTTTGCTGAAAATAGTTTTTGCAGACCAAAAATAAATAAATAAAAAAACTTGTGTCTTTTGTGTTTTGTTTTTTTTGTAGTCAATTTGAAAGGGATATTTTCTCAGTAATAAATCTTGAGTTTCGCCTAAAAACAAGATTTGTGAGGTTGAAGTGAAAGTGGCCTTTGAACCTTTTGCCATCAAATTCCAATCAGTTCCCCTTTGAGTCCAAGTTAACATTCATGCCAAAATTTGAAGAAACTCCCTCAAGGCATTCAAGAGATATCGACTCCATGAGAACAAGCAGAAAAGACAACCCTGAAACACAAAGCCCGCAGCCGCAGTTGTCCCCAGTGCAGAGGCATAAAAATGAATGTTATGGTTAAGAATAATATTGGATGTCTGTGTTTGGCACACAAGTGAAGAGCCTTGCATGTAAGCTCTGCTATGGTAAAGATAAGCAGCTTGAGGTCAGTGAAAACATTTATAAGCTGAACCACAAACTAAGTCCAAGCCACAGATGTTTTAAAGTCACTTAAGATGCCAGTGTATGAAAGAATGCAATGTGGGCTTTAAAATAACAATTACTGACCATCTGCCAATGCAATTGTTGATGGTAAATGTGCTGAAAAATGAACTATGATCAGATTTGCCTAGACAGAGTTATATCCCTCATAGCTTGCTGTCTAAAAGTGTTATTTTTCTGAAACCTTGGGTAAAGAAAGCAGTAATAAAATGTGCCTGTCCTCCACAGCAGACAGGGTTGAACCTTGGTTTCATGAAAGGAGATTGTACCACAGCATATACAAATTTGAAGAGAATGTACAAGTGACCAAGGATACAGAATGGATCAAGTACCCACACAGGTGCAAGGTTTCATTTGGTAGCAAGGCTAAAAAAAAAAAAACTTGTCAGATTACCTCACTGATGGCAACAAATTTCCTGTTTCTGCACAGTTGCAGTGCCTGTCTTGAAAAAATAAATACTGAAAGTCCTCCACAGTTCTCACAAAGGAACCAAAAAAAAATCTCTACACTAATACTGCCACATGAAACATGGCGGGAAAAAAATACATATCTTTTTAATCTCTCATCTACACACTTTCAGTTAATTTGAATTCCGTTTCCACAGTTTCTCCATTCTGCTTTCAATATTTTCCATTTATTAACAGCAGGGATTTCTGTGCTTAATTGTCACAATTCAAAGAAATGGAAATGCAAGGATTGTCAAAAAAGTCCAACACAAGGCATACTGATGCATATTGAACAGATTTATGGGCTTGCTGCTGCAAAGTTAAAAGGTTAAAGCTTCACAAATTCCTAATTCTGTCACAACTGCTATCTCAAATATCAGTAAAAAGGCAACTGCTTCAAGAAGCTGCAGGAAGGACAGCACTGTTATCCATCATCAGGATTATGGTTAAAAATAGAGATTGTAATTTGGATTCAGCACTGAGTTATAACATATTTGCATTAATAACTCATGACATGTTGTTTGTATGAAAAGTCTTGCTGTTTTACATAATAAAGTGCAGTGCATGACAACAATCACGACAGAGGGAAAAACTCTTTTTTTCCTTTTCTGTTAAAGAGCGAGCAGCTTTTGAATAAAACTTAGCTGCAATCTGGCATTCCTGATTTTGTGTGCATTGAATTAATGAAAACAAGTTAGGTTAATTATATCTCACTGTAAATGATAGTTTGTAAAACTCAGTGTAGCAAAATAAATTAATAAATAAACAAACAAACCAAAAAAAACTGGCTTGGTGTTCAGAATGCTTCTCATTCTCATTACCGCCATAAGCTATTCTGCTGATATACTGTAGCGTGGATTCCAAGTCCCAGAGGACACCTCTAGTGAAAAAGAAATCAGGAGGCAGCCAGCGGCCCTTTGGCCCTGCTGTCAATCACATTCTGCTTTAAATGAGTCTCTGTTGCAGACAGTACTTTGGCACGGACATATGCCTGGCTGGCTGTCATGTTGTACTATACGGTTAGTGACCCATTCTGTGACGGCACCACTGCACTCATCCAAGCGCGCAGTTAAATTCCTGTCCTTGTGTTGATGATGCTTCTGTAACAGTAAAGCTTGTCTCAAGGGACTATGAAACCCAGACACAAACAGGAGGCACTGGAGATAATTGGAGATACGAAGTAAGCCCCAATTACAGAGAGGCAAGGAGGTGAAAAAGAATTGTCTCATAAATGGTGTTGATAGTTGGACATCTTAACTATGACACTAATCTAAAAATACAATGCAAACAAATTTAACATATTGCCTGCCTCCAGGTTCTAATTAGATATTGGCCATTTGCTTTATTTGATGTCAAAATTTCTTGAGTAACACCAGTTTCCTCTAGATTTTTTCACTCTTTTGTGTATGTGGTTTCTGACTGATTTTGTACATGATGAATCATGTCTAGAGAAATTGGAAGTGAATAACTTATTACATAGAGTCTCTGGGTAATAGGCCGCTGCCAATTTGAAAGGCTGTGGAGGTGGGGTCAAATAATCAGCAGTTTTGCTACCGTGGCTATGATTTATTCAGGCCTGACAGTATACATTAATGGCAGTTATCTGACAACCCTGACTCTGTTCTGGTTTCTCTCCTTCTTTTCCCATTCTCCCTGAGAGGCCTACGCAGCTTTCTGTGGGTGGTACGCATGATGGCATATGAGACATGGGGTGGTGCTGTTCTAATCTGTTCTTCTCAAATGAGGAACCCCTGTGGAGGCAGCATCCATGTGTAGACTGTTGTCTGGTGGTAATTATTTCAGACGGTGCGGCCGCCACCACTGCCTAATGTTGTTTGATTGAGTACTGCTCAATTATTCAAACAAGGTATTCAGGAGACTCACCCATTTGCCTGTTACATTTATCAAATCAGAAGGAGAATGATTTGTAAATGGGCTTCATTTCATGGCACAATGGGTGGTAAAAATATGTGACACGGTGGAAGTATGTGAATACAAATAACTATACAGAGAATCGTTACATGATTAACAGGGGAAGGAAGGCTGCGTGGTTGTTGGGAGCTTTTATTTATTCCATCTTACCCCTCTGATTTCTTGAGACTCTCTAAAAAAGCACTCTAAAGCTGAATTTCATCATTTCACCATCACATCAAATCCATAAAGATCCCACTTGAGATCTTGAGGCGTGTTGCTCAGCTTGCCAAGCTCTGCGGATGACTGAAATGTGGAAAATCATTTCCATTTGGTAGCAAATACGTGGATTTAGAAGAGCTTATTTATCCCTGTATAGAAGGTGATGTTTCAAAACATGCCTCATCTCTGCACAGACAAGGCAGTTGATCACAATATCCATTATCTGGTAAAAAAAAAAAAGTATCCTTTATCCATTAAGCTTACATTCATTAACTACAAGGACTATCTTAAAATATGCAACCCAGCAATAAAACACATTTCACTGTGTTGACTCCATGGAAATCAAGGAATACAAATAAGAGTATGGTGACTCCCCCGCCCTCTTTCAAATCCGAGCAACGGTTCTAGACAAAGGTGGATAAAGGGGCCATGCACCTCTTTTCATCTGCTTTTAAATCATAGCATACCACATGTCGGGAAACGTCATATGTGTCAATGTTTAAGCTTTTTGTGATATACATGTGGTTGCTTTTTCTCTATTTGTAGAGCAATAAAGTTCAAAACCAATAATGATTTAGAGAGACCTTGTCTCAACTGTAAGATGAGCCATTTGAGCTCACATACGCGCCTCCCCAGATGGCTAATTTATAGTTTTCATGTTAAGTGTATTAAATTAAACTCTTGACCCTGTCATGGCTGAAACGAATCTGGCTTCCGGGACTTGTTTCTTAAGTGCCATGTCTTAACAACTGTTATATGGATTTCCACAAATTTTTGACTAATATCCATATGGTGCCTAGAGGATAAGCCTTCTGCTCTTTAATCTCAATTCACCTCTACAGAAACAACAGAAAGACTAATGGCTTAATAAATAAAACAACATGTAAAAGTGAACTGGCATGAAATTTGGTAAGGTCACAATGTTCTTGTTGCAGGTCAGTGGAGCTTCCAAGATATTCTGATTGAAGAACCATGAGACTAAATACATTGTAATAACTATGGAATCTCCCTTTTTAACCCAACATATTCAGGTGAAAACATTCATTTGGTCAGAGATTTAAACAATTAAAAAATCAGAGCTTTTTTTTCTTAATTTTTTTCAAGGTAAAAGTTCTTAAAAGTGTGAAAGACCGAAAAAAAATTGTTATATATTGAGAGTTTCACTGGTAACCGAGAAACTGCTGCGATGCAACTCCAAAGGGCAACTTAATGGCAAAACAATGTGCTTGCCTTCACAAGGAGCCGACAAGTTCAGATGGTCATATTACTAAAGAGCACAGATATTAGCAGCAAACCATAGCCATGTTGTGAAACGTATGATATCTGAGGCAACTGCACATCGCTAACCCAAAACAACTCAACGTCACAGAAATGGTATTCCATGCATGCAACTCTGTTTTTTCTTCATCACATGAGGCTTTGGATATCTGTCTGTACTTCACTGTTTCCAACGATGGATTGCTGTTTAAAGCATTATGGCAAATCATTGCAATGTTTTCATAGAATTTTGTCACTTTTAATAAACTGAATGAAAAGAATTAGGAAAACAGGTTTAGAAAAACACTGAATTTGTTGCCAGGATAATTTTTTGAAATATCATTCAATGTACTAATTGAATCCATGAATAGCATCAATCAAATTAACTGATCAATAAATGAGACACATCTTTTTTATGAAGTAGTTCATAAGATGGTGACAGCAAACAAAAATAAACTAAATAAACAAGACAACGAAAAAAAAAACCTAAACGAACTCAGGCATAATTGTATTTACTCTGTTGCGCATTCTCTAGTGCACATTATAATATACTGTATGTGTGTTTGCAGGCAAGTAAGCAAACAATCCATAGAGGGGGATTTATAATTTCATGCTGTACAAACTCACACAAAGAAAACTGTTGTGACAGCGGAGGAACACCGCTGAGGCAAAAGGGAAATTGCTAATGAGTAGAGAGGGAAGATGAAGATGCTAACACCTTGTGAGTTTTTGTGTGAAGCAGATGGCTGTGTTTCCACTTGGGAGTCACAGATGCAATGACGAAGTGAGGCGCTGCATGTAGATAAAGCTTGCCACATCCAGGCAACACATACACTTTCAAACCAAACAGAAGACCAGCTTCATAGAAATCATTAAATAGATACCGTTTCTCTGCCGCATATATGTGTGGCTAATGTCAGTGATATGAGTGAGGCTAAGCATATCAGTCATGTTTAAGTTCAGAGTCAGCGGTCCGGTGTCAGAAAATGCATCACAGCCAAATGATTTCTCATGACAGTGGTCTGCTAAATTGCGGTTTGGAGTTTGCTGAGGATTATTTTTGAACAATTTAGCCTGTAGGGGTGTGTCACTTTCTCAACAGCAGTCAAGGATGTCCCATATCTGTCACATGTAGAAAATGTATACTGACACATATACACACACACACTCATAGGCACACACAAACAAACAGAAAACAGCTGCCTGCTTCCTATGTCGCAAACTTTGCTGATGTCCGCAACACATCATCACTGTTCAGGAGACAGAAACAGAAACCAAGTCAGTTATGCCGACACAGTCACAGGGGAGAACATTTCCAGGGTGAAGAGGGCTACTAGCACTAGGGATTATCTCTCTCTCTCTCTCTCTCTCTCTCTCTCTTTTTTTTTTTTTTTGCATAAATAAACAGCTTAATATGTCCGTGTCCTAAAAAAGTCATCAGCAATCAGTCAGGACTACAATCAGCAGGGAGATGAGGAGCATTTAGAGAATGTCCCCTGAGGCCAAAAGCCCAGTGCAGACATACATTACCTATTGCTGGTGGCATTTAGTACGGTTAAGACAACATTTATTGTATCATTTGTACTACAAAATGACAATGTGTAGGAGTTAAAAAATTAGGGGTCACACTGTGGTGATTGTCAAAGTATCATTATAATTATTGATTTATGGTTCCAACTATATATTTTCTTTACTGATTGCTGCACTGGATTGCAGCTGAGCAACACACCTTCTTTTAATATATATATACACACACACACACTTTACATATGATTAGTTTAGCCTTAAGGCCAATCATGACCCAATTTCATTTCCATTATTCACAGCTGACATAAATGTAAAAATAAGCTCAATACCAGGAGGTTCCAAGGTAACTCAAGTCAGCAGTCTCCAAAAGTATAAATGGACAGCTTGTAAACCTAGGACTGCTTTGCTTTGCTTTTTGGCATCATTAGTGTCATATCCAATTAGAGTCAATATGGAGGTTGGAAATAGATTCATGTCTAAAGGTGAGCATGCCTGTGGCAACATGAATTTTAGCAGAATTTATCTGCAGTTTAGTTTTTACTGCATTTAAACTCGGCTATTTATTTATTTTTTTCAATCTTTTTTCTGTGTAAGCCAAAGCTTGCACAAAAATCAAATGTTAAGATGAAGGCTTTTTTTTCCGTTTTATCCTCCACACCATAAATAGGAAGAAAGCAGCATTAAATGAGCTAAATTTACTCATATTTTAATTCAACATTCTTTCCTCCCATGGCAATTTTTAATATGAATTTACACTTTACTGTATAATCATATTAGTTATGCATTCTTTGGCCTTTGAGTTAGGAGCCAGTCAACCACCATCAAGAGTTAACAATAAACACTCCGCCATTGTCATGTTTAATTAACCTCCATTCACTTGTCATGTAATGTAAATGGAGGCTGTGGATGGTATAGGAGGGATCGCTCCTCTCTCTCCTCACATCTCCGCTCCCTCATCTCTCACTTGCCTTGCCGCTAGTTACTGTAACAGCATTCCCTCAGACCACATCTCCACATCTATAATTAATTACCCCTGTCTCCATCCATTTCTTCACAAGAACACATTCCTCTATCTCTCACACTAACCTATGTAAATCTGCTTCTCCCAGCTCCCCAGCCTCTTAGTCTCAGTCTCATCCTCTGTATTTACACCTGTAAATACAGATGCAGTCTTGCAGGCAAAAAACTGATCAAACATTTGCACATGGTTTTAGTTCATGATTTTGCATTTATGTATGGTAAATACCTTTTCATTATCTGCAGTGTTCTTTCTTCCTTTTTTCTCTCTCATTTTTTATTTATTTTTTTGTAATCAGAAAATAAGAATGTTCACATTCAGTTGCTGGGAGGCACAAATGACCCCTCTTCATAAACCTTGATACTACTCTGGCAGTTATTGGAGGAACATGAGCAGTAAGGAGAAAGAGAGAAAAAAAGATGAAAGCAAAATATAGAAAAGGTCGATAGCATTATTTTTCTTTCAAAGACCATGGATATGCTAGACCCTTACAGCAATATTGTGGAGATGTACAACATGAGCTGGAAAATGAGTCAGGGATCAGAATCTGGCATTTTATCCGCCTTGCTTCACTAAAGCAGTGGTCACCAAGGGAAAGAGAGCTTTCTTACAGGCTCTCTTCTTCTCTGTCTAAAATGATGCACATTGTTGTGTTTTGCAGTTATGATCATTGCAGTCATCACAACGATGAAAATGGTTATTTTTTAAAGACAGAGAAAAAAAGCTTTAAGAGGTTTTTTTTTCAAGAGACCTTTAAAGGTTACAAAAGTTTAATCTGTTTTTTTTTCTTTTTTTCAACATCTCACCTGCAATTCTAACAACCAAGAGTGATCCAGTAAGAAGATAAATCTTCTTTTATATTAGAATATATTCTCTATTGCTTTGCTTCTTGTGGGTGAAAATGGAAGAAAGTAATGTTAGAGAAAGCTAAAACCACCTGGGATAATCTGTACATCTGCACCATCTAACATGATCAAACACATCTCAGAGTGGCCACTGGAGATGGCTACTGAGCTGTGTTTACCACCAGCATCCTGGTTTTATCCTTCTTTGCATGGGTACATACAGATGGCCCACAATATGTGCATGTTTAGATAGTATATAGATATGTGTGATTGCATTTGATGTTCAGAGCTATGATGC
>JAPMNP010673673.1:0-10077 GCA_029874935.1 Atherina boyeri | reverse complement strand
GTGACATCGACAGGATACCACCGGAAATGCCACTGCGAGTGGCCAATGCCACGATTTGAGCTAGCCCCTGCTGTTTGTTTGACTAGAGAAAGGTTCAAAAGGTGATGATGAGATGGCATCCGTAAATGGCACTATAAGCCCTTGAAATGCTTTCTGGCACAATGATTATATTATATTAAATAAATATTATATTATATTATATTATATTATATTATATTATATTATATTATATTATATTATATTATATTATATTGTTTCATATCAAACATATTAGCATGATAATGATACAAAGCATACAAGCAGTTTTTAAAGAGAAACAATGTAAAATGCATGACCTGGCCAGTTATGTTATCCAATTCAAATACCTTTTGTATATCTTAAAGAGAGCATTAGAAAACGATCACACCAGCAGAGAGCAGCTAGGGAAAAAAAACAAAAAAAACAAAAAGAGGAAAAAAAAAAGAAGCACAATGCTAGACCTTTGCACACTAAAACATTTTCCAAGGTGAAATGTTAAATAGGAACAACATTATTCTACTTGTGTTTTTGGACAAAAATGTTTTGGTAAATATATACAACTGTCAGACAGAACTTTAATTTGGGGTACAGTTTTGGAACAGTCTCATTTACTAACTTCCACAGTCTGCTATCAAAGCAACATGATCTCATGACATATTGTAAAATGTTTCTTAATGGTCCAATTCATTGTGGTTTCACAGTCGAAGCTCTTGGCTAAGATAATATAACTCCCCAATTGTCAAGGGAGAGATCCCTGTTAAGTTTGAGATACAGTAACAGTACAGTAACTGTATGTGGGCAGAAATCTTGTTGTGTTGCTGAGAACATGGTGGCAGCAAATTAGTTAACTTTCAACTTAAAAAGTGAGTTCTTAATGTGTAACATTGATACCGGAGGATGGGTGGCAATTACAGAGTTCCGCCAACTTTCGAATCGATGAGGAAAGACCTTATGAAAGCTGGAAAAATAAAGACACGATTTGGATCCAAGTCACAGAAGTGCTTACTCTCACTTTGGCATTGTCTGGGAGAGCAAAAGAAGCAGTGATGCAAATATCAGTCAATGATTTCAATAAGGACACCTGCATGAACACTTTACTTGGTGAAACTTGATGATTTGTTTCTAAATGTGGAAAAAAATTGGACTTACGAGGCCTATTCAAACTTTGATTGGATCACAAGAGACAGTAATGTATTCTTGACGGACTGTATAATTGATTTTGAGTTGCGGTATGCACGAATGCATGAGATGGAACTTCCTGATGCAGTATTGGCATTTAAGCTGCTAGACACTGCTTGCTTGGATGCGAAAGACCAACAGCACTGACACAAGATCTGTCTTCTTCCTCAGTGAAGTCAACATTGCAAAGGATTTTTGGAAGGAAAAGTTCAGATTTAATGCTGGGAATGATCATACTGCCTATACAGCCAAACAAAAGAGACACATGGACGAGCCATGGTCCCAAAATATAAACAGAAGACCCCTCTCCCTGGCAATAACCCTCTTGATAGATTTGGTCGCAGATCTAAATGTGTCATTTATCAAAGCACATTCCATTGGGCCAAGGATTGTCCACACAAAGGGAAGCAGATTAAACGGACAGAAGCTACTAAAGCAAATGATGTAGAGTAGTGCAATATTACTCTGTACACATAAGAGTCACCAACTGAAGCAGAGATCTTTACAACAGTGTCTTGGCTCCGCAATAATTTACACTGCACACAGTACACCCATTCTATGTATGAGCAAGAATGGTTAGATAGCTACATCAGTAAGAAAAGTTTTAAAAAAGTCAGAAATCCACAAATGCAGACCTTTCATTTCCGAAGGGAAATCATTTCCCATCCCTTCTGATCAAAGCATCTATGAAAAGAGCGGGAACTGTGCTGGATATAAAAAAGGCAATGATGCGCAATGATGTCCAAACACCCTGTAAAGCTAGACTTCACAAGCTCTGGACCTCGTTTCCCAATAACGATCTACAGTATCTTAAAAGTTAAGTAAATTTTACTCTAAAGCTAATATGGAACTGTGCTACTTAAGAGCAATCTCGGTCTTTCCTAAGTACATTTCCCAGACAAGCACATAACTTGCATCTTTCCTAAGTCCCCTTAAGGGAGGCGGCTGTCCATGGTGCTGATTTGATGTCGCACACATTATGCGTCGGGTTGTCTTTGAATGAGAAGTGTTTTGCAGAAATGCTCCCAAAAGTGGGTGAAATTATGTGTTGGTAGGGAGAAACACGACTCAGAACTTTAGGGTGACAATGGGAAGGCAGAGAATTAAAAAATATGAGGTGTAAAATAGTTCTTAATCAACATGATGTGATTAATCATGACGCGTATAAATAGACAGCCTTCGAACAGGGAACTGACTTCATGCAACCATGGAGAGTGCTGGGAAGATGTGCAAAGAAAGTGTTACAGCGACTTCCACAGTCGCTGGAGAGGCAAAGGATGGGTTCGGTCTAATTGTATGACGCGCTGTATAACGCACAGAGCTTGCATGCGTTTCTCTGTTTATTGTGATGCATCTTTCATAAGCATGACACACTGGGCAGGAGCACTGAAGCTAAGAGTTCAACAGAATTACAGCTACCCAGCCCTCCTCTCTCTGGCAAAACACTCGAGTGGTCATTGGCACGTCAATCAACCTCTCTTATTTTCGAAAGTGACTTATGTTTGTAACATCATTACTCACAGCTGTTCTAATCACCTAGTGCAAAAGCTAATTACCAGTGCAGCTTATAAAAACAAGTGCAAAACACTTCTTCCTCACAAACTTTGATGATGGCAGACAAGAACCCCGAGCCACAAAGAGCAAAACCCTTTTTGAGGTTGCTGAAAAGAGACGACAGGGACAACTTGAACAAAACCGAACTGAAGGGATTTGGGGAAAATAACATTTCACCAGAAGTTCCTTTTGGACATGTTAGATATAAAAATGATGTGTGTTCTCAAAATGACAACTTGATGCAGTTGTTTTAATTATTTCAATGTGATTGCCTGTAGGCTTGCAGTGTGTTTTTGTGTTGCAAGGCTGCGTAGTGTGGGGAAGGCGTTCCCCTGGAAGATAGGTAGTGGAGGAGGCGGTTTCATGCGCGTGTATCATTTGAAAATTATTTCAACTGTCGCAGACCTGTAAAATCCTCTGTACTACCTTTTAAAAAGGGGCATCAACATAGAGGCTACTTAAGACACTGAGTGACAATGGAAACTTGGTTAAAGTTTCAAATTTAGCCCCCGTTCAAGTGCACATGATTCTTTTGGACATTGCCCATACATTTTTGTTGTTGTTGTTAATTTTATCCAATTGGTAAGAGCTGATAATTTTTCCTTTTTTTTATTTATTATTTACTTTTTTCTTCCTTTTTCTTTTTTGAAAGATTGTGAGCTTGTTAAGTTTGAGATTCAGTAACTCTGTTTTTGTTAATACATGATTCTGTAGGCTATCTGTTCTTTATGCTGGCACATGTGCTTTTATTGTCAAGTACAGTAGGTGGAAGGCTGGTTATTGTGATGTTGAACATGGGCGCAGTTAATTAAAGGTAGGGTAGGATATGTTTTCCAAGAACATTTTTTACTATATTGCTTAAAATCCCCTTCACGCCTTCAGTTTAAATCCCATCCTGCACTATGCTTTCCAATGTCAGGTTTACATGTTACTAAATACATAGTTGGGGTTAGCAAATACATGTGCTACAGAATACACAGTTTAATGCTCATTGGCTGAGTCATGGCAACCGTCTTACAAAACATTATCAGATTGCATTGTCTAACTTTTCCCAAACCAAGTTTTACAGGAGCTGCTTTTATGATGGAGTTAATCTCAACTGTTTGTTCCTAATTTAGCATAAAACCCAAAATGCTACTGTTCATTCTTTTACTTTTTAATGCTTCTTCTGCACCCCACTGTAATGCTTTTAATGTTTTATGTAAAGAACTTTGAATTGTTTTGTAACATGAATTTTGCTACAGAAATAAACTTGCCTTGCCTTGCCTTGCCTTCATTCTGGATGTCATATTAGTCTTGTAATATTTTTGGTAAAATTGGAATTCACTTTTGCTATATATTGATTGAATGACACTCGAAATCCCACTTATTGGAGTTGAGACATCATATCAAATGTGAACACACTCACACACATGAATATTTGTTAAAGAGCTAATTGGTCTCATTGCCTGCCGGAGCAACATTGCAACACACATAAAAACACTGATACATTATTCACGCCGGCAAAGAAGTCTTGGCACATTTGATTTAACTTCATTTTGCCGCCTTGCAGACATAAGCAGAATTGGCATTCTATTTGTGAGAAGAAAGTAAATTTATCACTGTAAATATATGTAGGCCTATACTCCAATGTGCTTCTCACCACAAACCAAAGTATTGTTACAACATGATGAATTTCCTTTTCATCACTTTTTGCCTTCGTTTTCATCCAAATGAAAGCATTCACATATAATATCCACCCTATAGTGCCCTATTGTCAAATGAAATGCAGGAGAACTACAGTATGTTTTTGTCCTGTAAGGAAATGAATGAGGTGGTCTGCTGGATGTTTACTGTACCCAAATTAGTGAGAACACAACAAACATGAGCTCACACTGGACTTCACCGGGAACCAACTGTGAGCAATTAACATAACACAAAGTCGGCCTGCTGGGAAGAACATAGAGGGTGGAAGTAATCAATCTTTGCATCTGTTTTACAAGCCTATCTATTAAACCGTTACAAGCAATAACATATTTCATCACATTAACAATGAAAAAAATGAGTTATTAATCACCCAACTGCATTCCAGCAATTTGCACCCTTCTCTTATGGAAAAATATCTTTGTGCTATTTAAAACATGGTGAAAGTTTTGTGAGAACACATTTAAAACTATATTGACGTCAAAGCACCTGTCAGTCAGCTATTGTGACAAACAGGAGTGATGTCACTGACACACAACAGAGAGAGGTCGATTGTAAAAACCAGTCAACTTCAGCTTCGCCTCCATTTGCCCTTTGCATTTTCCACTGCTTGTGGTGGATTTACAGATGTCAGCCAACCGAGCCCCAGGCAGGATACACACATACAAGACCAAGTGTCAAATGCTGCATAAAAATAAATGAGGAGAAAAAAGAAAAGAAAAGAAAAAGAATCTACATATTGCAGGTTTTCAGATAAATCCCAGTACGACTGTCTTTGTGGTTTACAGTGTTGTTTTTATTTTAATAGTTTTGTCTACAATTTCTGTTGGTTATATTTACATTACATGCACCAAAATCATAGCTGAGCTTAAGAGGCATGGCATTATTTCTATAACAAGGTGTGACAGGATGATCATTTAGCTGTAAACCAGTCATGTCAAATGTAAATGGTATGTACAAGCTCAATCGAAAGACTGTAAGATGAAAGATGTCAAAGCAAATATAGGCAAATAAGGTAAATGTGATTTGAGTTTAAGTTATTTTATATTTGGTTCAAAGCAATTAATTATGTTTGCACCATCACACTTTTTCACTATGATGGTTACTTTTCTCTACAGGAATGCGGTAGGCCAAATGTTACTATAACAAATACAAAGATCTTTTTCCATCACTGCGCTAAAAGTCATCCAGCTATTCTTTCAGTTTTGGCTCACTGTGTATCACACAAGTAAGACCTCATCTTTACAGACTTCTCCTGGCAAATCCACCTCTGCCTCCCCTGACAGCCTCTTTGAACCCATACCAACAGATGGGCCAGCTGCATTGCTTAACTCAAACTCCTCTATGACTGGCCCCTCTGATAATTAAAACAGATGATAGAATATTAAGAGGGAAGCGGTCAGAGAAAGCAGATGAAAATACCAGCAATATGCTCGCTGCACTCTGCTGCTCGCTGACAAGGCCAGTGCCCTCCTCTCCTTCCTTTCCCTCAATACTGTCATGCAAAATGGAGCGGGTGAAAGCATGAGTAATAACTGTGATGCACACTGGTTACTTACACTGAGAAAAGCTATGGCCACAAACATTTTGGATCAAGAATGAAGTTTGCTTAAAAGAAAACTTGGGTAGGAGGAGAGAATCAAGCTAAGAAAAAGGGCCTAGTAAGTAGGGGTGGGGGAAAAAATCGATTCACATAAGAATTGCGATCCTTTGTTTAACGATTTTTTAATCGATTTTTTAAATTAAAAAAATCTTCTTCTTTTTTTTAATTTCTTTTTTTTTTGCATTCCAGGCTTTAAAAACATGCATACCAGCCTTTGTATTATGCAGAAGCCCTTTATTTTTGTTCAAACTTATTTTATTGCTAGCTACCTAAGAGTAGCAATTGAGGACCACTCAATGTCTTTGATAAAGGCATTTCTCTAAGAATTTAACTTAATAAATGTGAAAAAGAGCCTTTCATGTCTTCACATGTCATGCTGTATACCAAAGCAGATGAGAGTAGATCATGATCAGAAACCCAATAAGAAATCTTTTTGAATAAAATCAAATTGTTTTTAATCGAAAATCTTTTTGAATCGAAAATCAATTTTGAATCGAATCCTTTCCCCAAGAATCGAATCGAATCGTGAGATGATGAAAGATTCCCAACCCTACTATTAAGCTCATGGCTGAAGTAACTATTTAATTCTGGAGCTATGTTTTGGTTTCTTCTTCTTCTCTATCAAAAAGAAAGTCGATGAAAACACAAAGGATAAAAGAAAAAAGCCTCACTATAGAAGCTTTTCAATTTTCACATCCTCCAACTAGTCATGGGTTAATTGTATTTATACACACATGGGTACACACAGGTCTCTGAGATTTTTCTAACGGCACCTGAGCCTCCCTGTAAAAGGCCACACAGTACAGTACAGTGAGCTTTTGTAGTTGTGCATCAGAGCTCACAGAGGCAGCGAATGCAGCAGCATCTGTGCCCGGGTTGAAAATTGCTCGCCACTTTCTCCACCCTAGCTCTGCTTCCACAGCTGGGGCTCAGTGAGCTGGAGGGGACCCATGACAGTCAGGAAGTAACAATAAATGATAACAACACTCGTGTGTCATTGGGGTCGCTTTAGAGCAAATAGCCTTGGGGGAGACTTATGAGACAGGAAAAGAGGAAGAAGAAAACAAAACAGGCTAGCTATCATACGGCAGGCAATGATTTAAATTGTGTTTACACATTAAATCATACATTCCCACTGCCATTACAATAGATCAGAACTAAAGTTCAACTTCTGAATTGCTAACCCAACTTTCTGGCAGTTAAAGAGATGCTGTTAGCCTGCGTGGAGTTGGATCTGCAGATTACATTGCTATTGTGTCTTAGATGGGAGTTTGAAAGTTAGTTTGTGAACTAATCTAGGCCACAGGCAGAAGTGTCTGTTGGACAGCGCTGTGAGGGCAGTGGGAGAAGGCAGCAGACGGATCAGCCTGCTGCCAGCGCACCGAGCAGCATGATTGGAGTCCGGACAAAGAGATTTTTGGTTGCTGTCTCTACATGATTTACATTTGTGACTGTAGCTTTTTTTTCTAGTTTCTGTAATATTACATTGTAACCTAACTTATTTTTCAAAACTAAATGTATATGCTATGCTATTTGAAGAGGTATAATGACTTCCAAATATTATGAAAGAAAAATCACTAAATCATCTTGTACGCTTTACATGCAAATAAAGGCAGAAAGCTGGCAGCATTGTGTGATGCGGATTATGGATTTTTCAGTGTTGATGTGTCTCAACAAAATGTGGATGAAGAGGTACCAGATTTTGATGGTGAAAGGATCAAGAGAAAAAAAGGCCGTTAAATTTTTCCCAGCCACCCAGTATGAAAATTCAAAATATCAATACCCCAATATAAACATTTGCACCATGATTTAGGATAAACTTTGGATGTACTATTTCTAACCAATTCAAAGGTCAAATTAGATTTATCTGCTGACCTAATAAAATTCTCATTAAAGACAACAATCTGCACAGGGCTCTTATGAAAGGGGAGATAAGAGGTTACGAAAGAAACTACTTGGTTAGAATTAGGTTCCAAAAAATAGTTGGGTTAAGGTTAGAACAACATAACTTAGACAGGAGTGCCATGTGGAAAATGACAGTAAAATATATGTGCTTTGAACAAATGAATCTCCAACTGTTTTCTAAAAGCAGTGATATATAACAGCCAGGGGTGGGATTCAGACATCCTAGGCTGGTCTTACAGAAATCTGACAGGTTAGGAAAATGGTTTAATAGCCATATATGCTAGCATAAAAATCTCATTAGAAGCTCATAATCTGTCATAAAAAAATATATATTTATTTTTTTAAGTTTCTGAAAGGTTATAGTGATGACATTGATATATTTTTATTGACCGGTTAGTGTAAATTAATCTATATATTATTTCTGTTTGTTTCTCCATTCTAGCTTCTGTTTCTATTTAGTTTGTTATATTCCCCCCGACCCCGTACCTAACCATAACCCTTTTTTAGTTATTTTAAATTTCCTAAATCTAAAATGTGCTTTTTAGGATTTTAATTATTTTAATGTTTTATGTGACACACTTTGAATTGTATTGTACATGAAATGTGCTAAACAAATAAACCTGCCTTCCCTCAAAAGACCCGGCAGTCCACTGATGTCTGCCACCTATCCTATTAGGTCTTTTCACAAATACTTGTGCTTTAAGCTACTGTATTTAAGTTAAGACATATTGGGGCAAGATGCAGATAAGCAGGGGAAAGGATGATACACATCCCACTGCAATGCTACACATGGGACTAATTGGTGGAGGTACACATCTCTGGTGATCCCCCAACTTTTCCTCTGAGACAGAGATATACATTTTTTGGTTTATTTATAATGTTGTCAAAACTAACAGGTTTGTTTCACACATCCATGTTTTCCTTTTCTTGCTGCATCACTATTGCATTTGTTGTTGATTATTTTTGTATTTGTTTACTTTATTTACTTATTTTCTTTTTTTTATTTGCATAATGTAAATATGTATGTCAGGGATCAGGGAAGACTGATTGTTAAATGAATAGTGGGGAAGGGGTAGGTTTAAAAAACTTATGCTTCATCCTACTCCTTTTTGGACATGCTGGGTTCATATTATTGTTGTCGTTATTGTTGTTTTGACTATTCTCAATTGTTTTGTTTGCTTGTTTTTCAGTTCACTTTCTTTTGTTACTTGCCCATGTTTGAAATAAAGCATTCATCCATCCATTTATTCGTTCATTTGTTCATTCATTGCTGATCCATCTCACTCCAGCATGATGTCAAACTTAGATCCCTCCACAACTTTGGGTCGTCAGCAAATACCTGCAAAATTATACTTGCATACCTGCACAATATTCTGCAGGAATTACACGGCCCTTACAAAACTATGGGATCCTAATACTATACTTTTTTTACATCAGTATGTGCCTTGTCACTGTAAACATGTTTTGATGTATGGATTTAGCTCAAACCATATGTAAAACCTCACACAGCTGGTAATGTTGTAGAGTCTTTTATGAAACTGAACAGGCTCTGTTGCCTGTCATCTCTCTAGAATATCAAATTGGTTACATCAGGCCATAGCAGGGCTGATACCTCAGGTGTTTTCTGTCGTGTGCATGCATGTGTGTTGTATGACTAAACTCATTAATGCATGGATGCACACTGTTGAATAACTGAATGGAGGAAAGGGTGAACAATCTTTCAGGTTCAGGTCAGAAGGGATTGAGGAAGAAGTGCAGGCAGAGAGCTGGATTACCTGGGGGGACATGCTGGGACATAATATATTCTATGTGAATCATACTAAAGCTGTATACATATAACCTAAATTCTGCGGTATGATATAAAAAAACAGATGATATCAATATTTATTGTGAAACAGCAACCGTATGTGGAGATGCAGTTGCATAGAAGTCAGAATGGCAATGAGATTTCTTGGTTAAGCTTGAGGTTAAAGGGATACTTCAGGATTTTTGACATAGGGCCTCATTTCCTAGTTATCCAGAGTGTTGTTAATGTCTGGAGATATTTTTTTCGTAAATGAATGCAGTTCTTATATTTGAAGCGTCTAGTAGCGCTAGGCTAGGGCAAGGCTAGTGCAGGTCTATGGTAACCGCTA
>JAPMNP010673662.1:0-17486 GCA_029874935.1 Atherina boyeri | reverse complement strand
GCAACAAATTATAAAAACAAGAAATCTGCCACACAGTCTAACTAAAATATCATGTCAGCTGTCAAAAGGATTTTACAATCCTAAAAGCGTTCAGAAAAGCAAGATGAAGGCGATCAGCATTACTTTCTAAATTAGAAGTACAACACCCTCTAGTGGCAACAAGTTTAATAACAGCACAAACTCACCTCTCGGGCTTCATATGTGTCAGGTACAGTGATCCTGTGTGGGGTGTCTAGAATGTCGTAGTATGGTTGATCCTTGTGAATATCCTTGGGGGAGGGAGGAAAATTATTTAGATGCACTTATCTAAACTTTATTATTTATTATTATTTAAACCTTTCCCTAAATTTAATCATGATTACTAAATCCTATCAAGAGATTCAAGCCAATGATCTGGCCCTCTGTTGTTCGCTCCAGCCCTCTTCTCATACTTACAGCACTTAGAGAGAGAGAGAGTGTCTGCAAAATATCCAGCATAGTTTTCAACACTCGACCACTCCAAAGCAGATGAGGGAATCTGGTTGAGGTTGAGGGAAATGAAAGTCAATATAAATGGAAGAGAACCAGCTGGGGGAGAGAAAAGCTTATTAACTGATTGCAACTCACGCCTCAGCCAAACCAGAGAGGTATTTGTCCGCCACTCTGCGGATCCTCTTGTGAGTGTGGTTAAAGTTGACCAACAAGAACTGAGCATGCCGCTCTAATTCCTCTTCATGCTCTTTTGTCTTTGCCTAAAAATGAGAAAATACTGATCTTTTTCCTGTGGCACTGAAAAATGATGTTTGGACTCAATAAACTGTCTAGATTTTCAAATACTTCTTGCTGCTTTTAATGACCAACCTTCTCAGCCATCATCAGGAGGAAGACCTCAAATACCTTATCACCAACACAAATAATGCACTGCAGCATGCCTGCCAGGATTAAAACGCAATTTGAGAAAATAAATAAGACATTAAAAAACAAAACAACCAAAAAGGGTTCAGGCACTAAACCCTCACCAGATTTATCTTTCTGGATGGCCTTGTCCTCAAAGTATCGAAACATGACCTGGAACCTGTCAGGATCATTGGATCGCAGCATCCTGGCATTGAAAAACAAAAAATAAAGGAGTTAAGAGATATGAAAATCCATTCCAACCTCAATATATCAAGGAATCTGTGGAGACAAAGGACAAGAAAGTCCATCTGATTTGTAATAATGGTTAAGCGTACCTCATGTACTCTAATCTGTAGACTGAGAGGAGGTATGTTGACATGGCAAAGTCAAGTTTGCCAATGAGGGCAGATACTTCAGGAGGAGGGTCGAGGAGATTGCTGATGGTTGTCCGCAGATCACTCAACTCGGCCTGGAGGATAGAAATTGACAATCTAACAACTACTTTAGAGATGGAAATATGCATATCTAGATTTTCAGCACTGTACCGGTGTCACAGTGTCATTTTTCAGAGCCGAGTTGTATTGGAGTTCAGAACGAAGAGGTTCTCCACTGGGGAAGGTGAGAAGAGGAGACTTGGTAGCAATCTCACACACTCCTTCGTACCACTCCTCTGGCCAAAGCCCTGAAAGGATCAAATATGTATATATCAATAAACACACATGTTGGTACACTAATATCTCTGTCTACGTATCTCTGAGTAGGTTATTTCAACCTTCCAACTACAACTAGCCTCCGACTACTAGTATGTATTTAGCTGAAGATGCCAAACATCTAACTTTATCTGTCTTAAAAGGAAACCTCCACATGGTTACGGGTTCTGAAGACTGAAGTAAACTCAAAGTATGAAGCTTATAATAATAGCCCTTATTGATTTTTTTTTTTAAGAGAAAACACAAAAATACAGCATTCCTTACAAACATGAAAATATAAATATTTGTTCATCTCCCCCTCACCTGATCCTTCCACTGCAAAACCCATGACCACAGAGTACAGCCAGAAGTCTCTGAACAGCTTCTGGAGGCGGGGCTTGGCCTCTTTGATTGGTGGAAGGCGTCTGGTCAACTGTTAATTACACATAACAAAGGAAAAGAGTGACAAATGTAGATCATTAATCACAAATGATAACAATATTGAAAGTAATGATAGTAAAATGACCAAACGGCAGCTTGTTTAAAGAACTACATAACTTAATGGGCATTCTGGACAACACAACAATAAGAGACAAACTTAGAAATTAGATGAGAAGTTACGAATGACTTGTTACCAGACTGGTAGCTCTTCAGCTGTTACACTACATGAAATGTTTAAAACATGAGCTTAATTGTGAAGAGTTAAAAGATTTTTGTTAGTCAGAGGACTTTCTGGACTGTTTGATCTGGTCTATTTGTTCAAGAGAAACCCATATCAAAGTTCATACAAACAGAAGCAACACAGCACTTCCCATCAGGACACAGTAAAGGTAAGACACTTTACAGACTGCTACCTTCAACATAGTGATTTTCTATCTTTTAACCACTGTAAAAATACATTCATTCATTCCAAAATCTTTAATAGTCTGTCAATAATTCAAATCTAAATGCTACTAAGTTCATCAAGTTGCACTAAATGTCCACTTCTTCTGCCTTTATCAGCAAAATGTGGATCATCACGGTAATTTCGGTGGCCTGTCTACTGGCTGGTCCATCCCTGGCGGGCATCAAAGACATCAGCACTCACTTCAGTGACCCTAAACCAGAACCCAGAGGCTTAGAACCAGGTGGTGCGGTGGATGTAGAGGCCATTCCTTTGGAGTTCCACAAAGAAAACACTGTCACCAATGACCTCATTTTTGATGGCTTTGAGGATGAAGATTATATTGATTTTGATAAGATCCTGGCTGCAGGCAGTGATGACTACATGTAAGTTTTACTGGCTTTTGATTATCTTGATTATAGAAAATTTACTATGCAGTAGTTGAGCAAAATAAATGGTGGTAACAATGATCCCAAGCGCGACATTTTCAGCATTTACGCATTTGCTTCTTTTTTTTTTTTTAACAATAAATCAGTACTTACAATGACGATATTAGGAAATTTATGATAAAATTGTTTAGAAGTTAAAATCCACAACAAATACAGAGTAATTCTAACTCTTAATGGTTAGATAATGAGTGAGTGACTGTTTTTCAGTGAGGGGGATGAGATAGACGAGATCGCCACACCAGCCCCAGACATCGACATCTTTGCCGAGCCTTCTGACCCAAAGATTCGCCGGGCCAGACTCCTCAGGCTGTTCCATGGTAGATCTCGCCTTCAGCGCATCAACATTGTGAATGCCCGTTTCGGTTTTAACCTTTATCGAAGCCTTCGGAACGATGTAAACCAGACTGACAACATCCTGCTAGCGCCGGCTGGGATCTCCATCGCTATGGGGATGATGTCTTTAGGGGCAGGAAGTGGAACTCACGATCAGATCTACAAAGCTCTAGGATTCGCAGAGTTCGTTAATGCTAGCCATCACTATGACAACACAACTGTGCACAAGCTTTTCAGGAAGTTGACGCACAGGCTGTTCAGGAGAAACTTTGGTTACACGTTACGCTCAGTCAATGATGTCTATGTGAAGAAAGATGTTTCGATGAAAGACTCATTTCGTGCAGGCACCAAGGCTTATTATTTTGCTGAGCCGCAGTCTGTCGACTTCAGAGAGCGTTCATTTATTGACAAGGCCAACCGTCGCATACAGAAACTGACCAAAGGGCTGATCAAGGAACCACTAAAGAGTGTGGATCCAAATATGGTACTGATGCTACTCAACTACCTGTACTTCAAAGGTGAGCAAAAAGATACAACTGTCGCAAGATGTCTACCATTTCAGTATGAATCTTTGGTCTTATTGTTTGTATAAATAGGGACCTGGGAGCAGAAATTCCCAAAGGAAATAACCTACTACCGCAACTTTCGAGTCAATGAGAAGACAAACGTACGGGTGCCAATGATGACCAACAAGGGAAACTATCTGGCTGCTGCTGACCACGAACTGGACTGTGACATCCTGCAGGTGGGTGTCTTTACACTGTACAGCCGTGAAATCATTGTGAATTCAGAGTGTTGATACTCTCTTATCTTCAGCTTCCATACACAGGAAACATCAGTATGCTCATTGCCCTGCCAAGGAAGATCACTGGCATGAGGGCCTTGGAGCAGGAGATTTCACCAACTGTTGTCAACAAGTGGCTCAAAAACATGACAAACAGGTCAGGGACCTTTTTCTTCTCAACATATAACTGACTGCAGGAACATGAAACAGCTTTTGAACCCTAAATCATCATGTACATTGCTCTGATAACTTATGAAGTATGGTCTGGCATTCACTAAAGTCACAGGGACACACAGATAATCTGAACAAGAAACTGAACAGTAATCACAGAAGTTCTGTGATTACTAAATGTAGGAAAATAGGGGAAAACGTGTTAGTTAAACAGCAATAAACACATTAAATATTTCCTGTAGCAAATAAGAAATTTTTGTTACAAAAACTTTTTTTTAGCCTGGCAGTGACTGAATACTCAGCATGTTGACTAATTGTTGTTAAATTGTTGCCATCTGTGTCACAATGATACACATTTTATGAGTAATCAAGGCAGAAATCCTGGAAATTCCAGCAGGTTCACAAAGCCTTTTCCTCTAAAGTACACACTGAGAAAGTACATACTGAGAGCACACAAAAGTTTTCAGTTAAAAGTTTTGGGGAAATTATGGCGTGTTTGGATTTAGCTGCAATTTCAGTTGCATCATGTGCACACGATTCAATGTCTCCCCTCAGGACTCGTGAGGTTTCATTACCCCGTTTTAAACTGGAGCAAAATTATGACCTGATTGAAAATTTGAAGGAGATGGGCCTCACTGACATATTCCAGGAGAGTGGAGATTTCACTCGGATGACCTCAGAAAAAGTTGCCATGAATTGGGTAAGAGTGAATCAATGATACTAAGAACAAAAAAAAAACATTCAGTCCCCTGGACACCTTATCGCTAGCAATCAGTAATCCCTACTGTTCTGATACATGATCTCACTCTGCAGTTGAAGCACCAGGGAACCATCACTGTGAATGAAGAGGGAACGGAAGCTGCTGCTCTGACCCAAGTGGGCTTCATGCCACTCTCCTCTCAGATTCGCTTCACAGTGGATCATCCGTTCCTCTTCCTGATCTACGAGCACCGCACAGACTGCCTTGTGTTCATGGGCCGAGTGGTCAACCCCTCTCAGAATTGAACAAATTTGCTTTTAATGACAAGTTACATGTCCAGCTTTGTTTTACTGAAAAAGGACACATTATTGGCTTATTAGCTGAGGAGTCTATTGTGTATGTGTCTTTATGTGTATTTACCGTCATCTCTTACTGAACATTTAAACTTCTTCATATTGCTCAAAGCGCTGAGTCTGTCTGGGTAACTCACAAAATGCTTGTTATCTGTCTGTTAATGTTTTATCATTTGCAACCCGGCTAGTGGAAAAGCATGCTCGAAAAATGACATTATGCAACCGTTTTACTCTGTACACTCATTTTAGAGAAAACAGATGACCAGCACACAAAAAAGTGGATAACAAAATAATGCACAAGACTGTTATGCAACAGACAAGAATTTCTGTGAAATGACATTGTAATCTTTTTTTTTAACAAATAAAGTGTTTTAATGCAAAAGTTATCTTATAAATTTCGCATGTAAATACTTAGAACTATGAGTATACCAATATAATGCAAAACAGTGTTTATAGTAAGCCTATTTCTGTAATATACAGAACTTATTTATTTTATGCTGGATGTTGCTCAAAATATATTTTCAAACGAAAAAAAACTGATGAAAAACACAAAAGCTGTCCGCTGTGAATGAGTATCACAGGTGTCTGTGCTGCAGCTAACTGGGTAAATATTTGTTCGTAAAGTTGAAACCTAACTTACATTTTGGATTCCTCTCCAGGATCTTCAATCCTCTCAAAGATCATTTAGATGTGCTCTGGGCAGGTATTCTAATGTTAAGACTTGCAACAAATGAATCTAGAGCACTCACCACAGCAATCACTGGAATAAGCACTCCAAGATTTCCAGCACTACTTGATGCCTGAGGAGAGATAAGGAGCCATTAACGTTCTGCTAACATGGTAATTTCCTGCTCCGTCTAGATCTTTGTGCAGTGAAGCACGTACCTTCAGCGTTGGTCCTTTGTCAGAGGCCCTCTCGCTGGCTCTTTTTCCTTCAAGGCCCAGTTGGACAAACAACTCTAAAAGGTTCACCAGCAGTTCATCCACCAGCTGCTCCCCCTGCAGGTTGGCTGCAATGTTGGCTAGAGCATTGATCACAGCCAGAGAGCAGTGCCTTGTGTGGAAAAAGATAGGTAGATTGTGTTTTGTTTTGTTTTAGTTTTTTCTAATATTGATAATCATGAACGTAAAAGCAATAATTGTAAGCTGAAGTTCCATCCTTCCATCCATTTTCTATACCCGCTTACTCCAACTCAGGATTGTCGTGGCTGGAGCCTTTGTTGCGTTCCAGTTGTCCTGGGAACTAGTTTTTCTGAGATAACTTAGCCGGAAATGACGAAATGAAGTCGTTTTTCCAAACTGCAAACTCGAAAGTTAGAAAGGAATCTTGGAAAAAACCACTTCATTACGTTATTTCTAGGCCCGCGGACAACTGGAACACACCACAATCCCAGTCATTATCAGGCGAGAGGATAGTTCACCAAAGTAAACTGAAGGTTTAATGTCTTAAATTGTTTCCATTTCATGTTTTCAGTTTCTTTAGAGCCTTAGAAATAAAGCATTTTACCACTAGGTATATCCCCTTCATGGACATGGAATTCCCCAATGGCAGTGGCCTCGTTCAGCAGAGTTACACCCCCTGCCACACTGCAAAAATTATTCAAGACTAATTTGAGAAACACAAGGAGTTTAAAGAAATTGAGTGGGACTCCAAATCTTAATCTAACTAAGCATCTGTAGTTAACAGAGGAGAAACGGGTCTTAGCCATGGAGGCTCCACCTCAGAGCTGGCGTCTTGGTGCCATTTACCACAGCATTCCTTGAGTGGTCTAATGGTGACCATGTGTCAACAGGTCAGGACGGTTTATGTGGAACAAAAATGGGACCGAGTCCACATTAAAAAGTGGAGGTTATACTATTGTGGTTAATTAGTGTCATAACACCAGCTCATATGGATATGGCCCCTGAAGTACAAAAAAGCACACCAATTATAATAATAGATCAAATTTTAAAAATCCTTCATTTAATGTAAATACTTTGCATTCAATGAAGTGCTCTCTTCAAAATTTCAATAATCTAGGCCACTAGAGGTTGACCAATAAGAGCAGAGTGGGTCTTTCCTGGAAAAGGGACAACTTCCCTACCCTCCTTCCTTACAGGAAATATGCATTAGGACTTTGTGAGCACTTCCACATATGTAAGCTATAATTAGCTGGAGTTGATCACTGTTGGTGCAGCAGGGAAATTGAAGACAGGAATTAATTAACACGAATCCCTGCAGGGTGAGCATCAACATCACATTTGTTTTATTTTTTTCCTGAGGAATCTATCCCTTCCTTTTAGCAGAAATTACACTGTTATAGACAACTCAGAAGTTCCAGTACTGGAAATATGCATAAACTGATTAATGCATCTGAGCTATTTTACAACCTTACAGATTAGACTTAAACCAGAACAGTCCCATTGTATCTAAGTTGCTATGAGAGCACATGCTGACCTGTAGCCATGATCTCTGTAGTCTTTGGTGGCTGAGTAGACCACTGAGCTGGCTTTAACGCTGATCTGCTGAAACAGATTCCACACCTCCTGGTAGATATATAGCTACAAGACAAAAAGTCAGGGACAACATGGAATAAGACTGCAAGCAGCAACAAATGGATTAAATCAAGATTAAACTCCAAACTGAGCAAAGTGTTGCATCTGCCAACACGTGAACAGATCCATTTATAGCCCTTAATTGTAACTTCGGACACTCGCTGTCAGACAACGTATGAAACCCTGGTGGTGTCAATTTGATAACTGGAACCTATTCTTAATGCACACTGTACTGAGAGAGCAAACACCAGCTGGCAAATTTATGGTAATAACAGCCTGTCTCACATAAGGAGAGAGTGACTTTGCTCACACTAAGCCAAAGAATATAATTTACTTTTATATTATTGGCTTTAAACGAACAACCTCTATTAATTTCCTTTTTCATTAAGTTTGCTATCTCCTTTCAAGATGCACAAATAAATAATGAAGGCAAGCTGCTCTACAATTGTGCAATCACTCTGACTTTGTACTTACATTTCCTGTAATGACCATACAGCCCAGCTGGTCTATAATAAGTACATCAAGCTGTGATGTAGGCTGGCAGAACTTTTGTTGAAGGATTTGTAAGATGTGCTCCATGACTTTAGGAGTGTCTCTCAGGGCAACAGCAATATGGCCGAGTGCTCTAATGGTGTGATCTGGAATTAGGTGAGCATCCCTGGCAGAAAGACAAGTTATATTTTTAAAACTGTTAATCTGTGTCATTTGAATTTAAATATTTTCAGGGTTCTTTTTTTCCCCAACTCAAAATGTTGCTCACTTGTCATTCTCCTGTGAAATGTACAGACGGTTGGACAGACTGGCCAGAAAGGCTTCAACGATCACATGATCCATCGTCAAACCAGCTTTTAGACATCTAAGGAAGAACAGCACAAATATTAAAATTCAATATTGAAGTCACACCTAAAACTAGTCTGCAATCACAGATTTCTAGTAGATTTAAAGCCGACCTGCAGATGTTATCAATGGAAATGTCTCTGAGCTGCTCGTACATGGAAGGCTGGTCCTTCCTGTTTGACAGTATATTGATGGTGGACTGAGAATACTCGTTGGTCACGTTTATCCTAATTTCACCTGTGCCTTTAAAAAACATGAAAGAACAAAAGACAAAAATGTCATGACAGAGATAATAAAACTTATTAAACTGTTTAAAATGAGATACTGTGGAAAAAACCTAAATGGCTGCAACTAAATCTAAAGAACACGTTTTATATTTAGGAGGTGAAGAATCAATTAAATGGCAGTACCCTCCAGGGACAGCACAGGAAAATCAGTTTCTTCAATTGAATCTCTTGTTGTCTATATTTGTTGCTGTTCAGATCAATGATGGATGAGGCTCAGACATGATACTGACCGTTATTGACATTGCACATTTGTCGTTGTATCATTTGTCACAGTAATCTAGCCCTGTTTATTTTCAGCACAGAGAATTTGTACATATTCTAACAAGACTTATTTAGATGTTTTGGTTAAGTAGAAAGAAAATTATATAAATAGCGATTTAGGTTGATTTCACGTTAACTTCATTTTTAGATTAACCGCTATGATTATTACTCTACTTTTAATGAACATCTGAAAGTTTTCTTTAATTGAAATACAGAATCTGTTACTGCCGGTACTTACTTAACATTTAAGACGCTTTCATTAAAAATCACTGCAAATAAACCTCCTGACGGTTAGGTTTTTGGATTTATTTTAAAAATATGCTAAATAATTCCCTAGTTGTCAGTCATTGTATATTTTCAAACTAAACTATGCTTGCTCATGGGTATGGGAGTATTGACTCACAGTTCAGAGGTGGATTTATAATAATCAGTGAGTACTGTATGTACCTGTGCTGTACTGGTTGTGATACTTGTACAGTTTTATAAGAACAGGGGAAGGAACCACCAGGAAATCCCTGAGCGAGGTTGTGGCAGAGTGCGCAACAACTGGAAACCTCTCACACAGACGGCCCAGGCCCTGAGATGGAGAAGAAAACAATCTGAAGATATTGAGATTTATACCCAATAACAAGTGCTTTGTGTTATATTTGACTATCTTTGGGCAATAGTTTGCCTGATTGTTCTCCACCCTATAGTGTCATACCTGCAGACAACAGATGAGCAGGGGCATATGTGCAATGATGACTTTACTAGAGGTTTTTGATTGAAGCTTCTCAGAGAGTTTGGTGCACAGATTCTCTGCTCCTGATAAAAAAAAAAACACCAGGAAGGAAAATTGGCACAATCAGTACAAATGAACATATCCAGCATCACTCTGATTATGACATCAGAACACGCTGCACAGCTCGCTCTGATACAATTGATTACCTTGCTCATCTTTGACAGCCCACACCATGAGGTCCACACAGGCAGCGTTGGCTTGGCAACGAAGCTTGAGGGGGCTCTGTTCCCCCGGCAGCCCCCCCGTATCATGAAGTACTCTTTGCAGCTCTGACTGACTGCTGCTGAACTGCTCCAGTACAAAGTCATGCACCTCCCGCACAAATGTTGGCTGCAAGGCTGAGAGGCAAGTATGACAGTTTGACAAAGAATTGCAAGCAATGTAAAAGAAAAAAAAAGACATGAAAAGGGCTGTTTGGCTTTGATACACAATGAATAACGACATGTTACCTTTCATGTTGTACAGTGTGTCCCGCAGCATTTTGAACACACACACATGGAGAGGGTCACTGAAAGTTTTGTAACAGATGTTGAGTCCAGGATTATGCTTTACGACGAACAAAAGGAGACAGTGACAGACAAAATGATGTTACTGATTTGATCCTATATTCAAATATTCATGGAAAAATGTTTTTGCAGGTTATGGTTATGTAATTACCTCTATGACTTCTGTCATTATGGCATCCAGAGTTTTTAAAAAAGAGTCAGAGACAAACTTTTTCACCTGCAAATCAAAAACACAAACAACAACTAATAAAGATTTAAGTTACAGATTGGGAGACTGCAGAGGTGAATAAACGGGTAGTAGGCTACTGCACCATGCCAAGGAGCTGTTGGAGCAGATCAATGGGCACCTCCACCTCATTTTCACCTTCTCCTATAAAGAGGGGAGACACTGAAAAACTGGAGCTGACTGTGGAGAAATAGTAGTCAGGGTCTACTGAGCTGCTGTCTGGAAGATAGGCACCTGCGACACAGAAGGACCAAAAGGCTATAAAAAACATCTCAAGAAAAACAACATACTGTACATCTGGTTCCTTCACTGTGTAATAGGTAGCATCTCAAATCCATTAAATAAAGTTAATCTATCATTGCTGAACTACACTTTAATCAATTAAGATGTTTTGGGGGGAGGAGGTTTTGTATTTTTCTGGATGCCTTTATATGAATAAGTGCTCAAATTTAGAGAAGATTTTTATCTTAATCTTTTTTATTTATCTATTCTAATAAACAGGGTTAATGTGATTAAGTCTAATCACATCTAGCAATCAAAACTTATATAACAAATAACTGTGCCGCACCAAATTATCTTCAGTTAATATTGACAAAACATATACCCCTTCAAGCTTTATTAGTAACAATGGGGTAAACATTAAACATGTGATATTTTTCCTTTCCCAGCGTAAATGTTTTTATTGAACACAACACTGCTGTATCACAGTGCATGTGACATGTCTTATACAATTCCCCTTTAGTAAGCAATAAGCATACAAATATGCAGGTTATTACATAACATTTTTGCTATCAATGACAAGCCCTGATAAGCAGAGGGAATACAGCTGCAGGGTCAAATCAATTAATAATAATGTAATCAAAGTTTGTAGCTCAACGGTTTATGCACCCGTCCCGCGTGCAGAGGCTTTGGTTCCTCGCTTGCAGCTGGCCCAGGTTTGAGTCCTGGCCTGGGACCCCTCGCTACATGTTATTCCCCGCTCTCTCTGATCCCTTTTTTGTCAAGCAACTGTCCAGAAAAGGCCACTAGAGCCCAAAAATCCAGGAAAGAAAAGAAGAAAATGTAATCAAAGCAGCTTGTGTGTCCTGACATTTACCTTCAAAGTAATGTGGACCAGGGGCTGTGGGAGAGCAGGGTGAGTGGGCTGCTGGGTCTGTAGAGATCTATGAGATGTCAAATTATAGAACATTTTTTAAAATACTTACAAAAAATTGCTCCAACTCGTTAATATTTTTTCTCTGATCACACCAACCTGGGAAGAGGAATCCAGGTTGGTCCCGGTGCGTCTGCGTAGAGTGTCGCTTTGGCACACAGTGAGCAGCGAGGATGGCAGAATAGAGCGAAAGTCGTTGAACGATCTGCGGCGCACACCCTCCGTTTCTTCTGTAACACAACGGACCTGAGGCGAATCCTTGGGGAACAACTTGGACAACAGAGCTTCTTCAGTGTTGCTGTAGCGGCCAAATGCTCGAGCCATGCCAAGCAGACTGGGGACAATATACCTGCACAGAAAGACTGCAGGCAACAGAGCAGCTATGAAGCTTTTTCATTTTGTGGGATGATTACATGCAGGTTTTTATGCATCTGTGTATTTACCTTTTTCATGATCATCAGGTGACTGGCACATCTCCTGAAATGACTGCATAACCTCCATTATGGTATTCAAGATCTGTAGACAAAAGCAGTACAATCAGTAACGTATTACTGTTCTACATTACATGCCAACAAAATTATAAACCATTAGAATTTCAGAGCTGACCTCTTGTCGGGAGTCGGGGTCCCTTTGAGCCACATCTGACAAAAGTGTCACAAGACAGAAGCTGAAGTTTTCTGCAACCGGGAGAAATCCTAAGGAGCAGAAAGGGAGACAAGTCCTAAAGTTTAATGTGTCTGCACCAAGGAAGAAAAGGAATGGATCAACTAGCAGAATTAAGTAATTAAAGTTCACAGTATCTGGCCTCTATAGCTTTATCAATGACCAATGGAAACTACACTTTTACATCTTATTGGCAGAAAAAATATTATCAAAATATCTATTTTAAGACAGTAAGGAAAACTGTTTGTCAACGAAAAGGTACTTTGTTAACAGCCACCTCGTAAATAGAGGCTATTGTTAATCAAAAAGCTCCAAATAAGAGGATTTCCTTTTACCCTTTCCTTTCTTTCCCAAGCTTTCCTCGATCCACTGGACCCGTGGAAGCCCTCTCAAAAGGGTCAGCAAGTAGGAAACAAGTATGTCTTTGTGCTGCCAGAGAAAAGCAAATCATTACACACCACAAACAACTGCACTTGGCAGGATTTTCATTTGGCTTGCAAGCTTTGACAACTCCAAATTATATGGCAACACAGATTCCGACACAGTCAAATCAAGTTCAAAGACAATATGTCACTACGTTAATGTGGAAAGGTGAAGCTATCACCTTTGCACACTCAGAAAGCAAGGGAAGCTTTGCACACCATATCTCGGCATGATGAGTTTAGAGGCTTACATGGTCAACTGCATGTCTAATCACCTGCTTAATCAGATTACTGAAATGAGCTTATCATGGTGATATTGTATATGTGGAGTCCTGTGAGAGACTGGTAGCAAAAAGTTGTTGTTAACATGGTTATATGAACCATTTACAATTACATCAAGACAAAGCATTGCTATGCAATAACTAAATCTTTTTTTCTTTAATCATTAGGACAACCTGAAACACAGTAAAACCACTGTGTCAAGAGCAACAGCTCAGTTCTTTACCACCACCCACCTGTAGGCCAGACTCCACTAGAAACACAGCCAGCGCAATAACAGCATCTCTGCGGCGCACATCTAAAGTGAATACACCGCGAACTTCCACAGGGCACATACATTGTAGTTTTTTTACCTAAAAGAGCACAAACATGAAAATATGATATAAATAAATAACAAAAAGTTCTCAAATAAAGTAATTAAATCTCCCAGTCCAATCATTCTCAGATCACTTATCTAACAGAGGCCGATTATATTCTAGAGTAGCTCCATGTTCCCATATTGAGATTTAGCACTGCATAGATTCAAAATTTCAATGATTTAATTTTTCATGTGTGTCAATGTTATGACTTTTTAGGAAAACATTTTCAACCTCCATTTCATGTTACAATCTTATCTGTATTAATTCCTTTCCAAAACTTCAGAAACTACTCTATGCATGGGAATCAAGCTCTTAGTGTGTGTTTTTAACAACAACAAAAGAGAGAGTATTCCAACTTTGAGACAGCAGTCCCTCTTAAGATACAGTTNGGGGGTGTCACCCCACTATTCAACATATTGATTTGTTTGGCTAAATTTCCAGACACCTATAGGATCGTTGTTAGGGTTGCACAACATTAGGAAAGAATGTGATATTGTTAAATGCTGCAATGTTGACATGACTTGTGAAATACAGTACATAGTGTTAAGCTCGGGTGTATTAATGAGGGATGGATTCTACAGTACTTTGTGCATCTGTTTTGGCTTGTAGTAGAGAATATGGGTGAATGTAGAACTTTCTGTTACTTAAAAACTGAGCAAAGAAAACAACATATTGCTGATTAATGTATCCAGATTACATTAGATGCATAAATGGTTAATCATATTAACTATCTAGCCTCTGACTATTAGAAAAACAGTCTTTTCCTCAACAATCACATACTTTATGACGCCAGCTGTTTAATACTTGGATCTGAAAAGCAGATGAGTTATCTTTTTTAGAGCTTATCAGTTCATCGGTTGCAACAGGTTAGTTACTACCAACACATAATGAACTCTTCTCAATCATCTCTCAGTAAACCTGTTCGACTGCAGTGCTCAACAAGCCTGACTACTCTGCCTGATGCAGCAGTACCAGGCACCTTACAAGCAGCGACGCCACTTCCTTCTGCATCGCCTTCTCCTCCTGTTACAGGGAAAACACTGCTGTGGAGACCTAGCATTAGTTTTTCGAAACTATGAACGCTCACACAACTGTCCATTATTAACTTAGCTGTCACATATGGTCAAAATAAGCCACCGCCTGTGCTGAAGAGGAGCAACACCCTGGACTATCAGGTTGCATATATCGTTACTAACTTAGCCAATTAGTACGAATTAGTCAAAATGAGATCTCCCCGACTTCATCTCCCTCACCTTTTCGATCGGAGCAGGGCGGTGGACAGCTAGAGACCGAGCCAGCGACAGAACTGTGTTGAAATAAAACCCTCTCGTACCACCTCCCATTACAGACATGTTTACCCGTTCATCAAGCCAGCGCAACACATTCAGTAAGCCGAGCAACCAAGCGAGCAGTGGCAACAAGCGCTGAGAAAGCCGCAGTACGGCAGCGCGGTAGGGTCGATCTTACAGAGCGCTTTCAGTTGCAGTGGTGGTGGATACAAAAGTGACTTGTTTATCATTTTATAAATGCTAATTGACTAAAAAATAAAAGTCATTCATGAAACGAGTCATCTCTTATCACATTTTAATACTTTTTGAAGAATATTATTTTGTGTGCGTTTTCGTTGCGCAGGAGTATCTATTAGGAGGACGCAGCAACGTAACCGGACGTGACAGGAAGTGTTGATGAGTAGCTAGCTAGCAGTCAGCTGATAGTGACAACAACGCCTGTTTCAGCAACGGTCAAAGGTTTGTATGTTAACTTTAGCTTTGGTGCTTTAATGGTCTCCTTTTAGATTTATTCTATACTATAATGAGAAGGGTTTTTTTTTTTTTTGGTTTTTTTTACTCTTTGCCATGTCTTGGTTTGAGGATGTGGTCGTTAAGTTGGCCAGCTTGTCTAGAAAAGCTAGTCCTTAGCAAGCTAGCCTAGCCAACACCCATAAGACATTGATAAAGTGCATTAATTATTCATATTTCTTGTATATTATACAGAAGATGATATGGCAGTTCATACGCGGTTAACTGTTTGACTTTGTCCATCATTCAAACGTTGTAGTTTTGTTTGGAAGTAGAAATTTGTTGAAGCTAGAAGTCGTTAAGCAATCTTAGAGTTTCTCGGAAAGAGACCTTATTTTCCACTTTTAGAAAAACAAACAAACTTATCTTTAGATCATTTATAAGATCGATGATAAACGGCAACAACCAAATGATATTTTCAGAATCGTTACGTTATTCTGTATCCATTTCTTGAGAGGCTTAAGAAATCAAAAGTTGATACACTGTCCCGAACTTGAAAAAGTCATTGAGTTTAGAATATCATCCGGCTTTTATTTCTGTTTATGCAAAATATCTTGCAACTTTTGGCTTTGCTATTCCTTGACTAGTAAACATAAACTCTGTGTAAGGATTGAACCCTATCTACCAACAGTTGTTTTTTTGTTGTTCCATGTGTTGCATTTGGTTGTTTTTGTTTGTTTAAGACACAATCTGCACTTAATTTGTTTTCTTTTTTTGTAGAACTGAAACTACTTGAGGATGAAAACTCATTATTGACTTTAGAAGATCTAAACACATTGATTGGTTTAAACAAGATTATTTTGCCATAACTTTGTGTTTGCTTCATAGATGGCCTACCCCAAATCCCACAACCCCTTTGCAGATGATGATGAGGAAGAAGATTTTAAGCCAAAAACAAGGGGATTTGATGAAGACCCCAATGACAGTGGAATGACTGATGCAGAGAGGAGGCAGAGGTATCTTCAACAAGAAGTGATGCGCACTGCACAGTCTGCTGTTGACAGCAGTTACCGGTCCATTGGCCTCATCTATGAATCAGAAAAGATGGGTGTAGAAACTGCAGAGGTATGTGAAGCTTAAGAGCTCTTGTTGTCCCTGACAAGGGGACAATCAACTAATGGTCTTCCTATGTGTGCTTCTCTGCTCCCTATCTTTTATAGTCTATTTATCAGTCTCTCTTTTTTATGTGTGTATTTGACTCTGTAGGAGCTTATGCGTCAGGGTGAAGTTCTTAAAAGGACAGACAAAATGTTAGACAACATGGATCAGGATCTGAAGACCAGCCAGAAACATATAAACAGCATCAAGAGTGTGTGGGGCGGACTTGTCAATTACTTCAAGGGCAAACCAGAAACAAAACAACCACCAGAGCAGCCTAATGCCTATCAGGCCAGTGAAGGGTAAGTTACAGGCCCTCCTCAGCTGTCATCGAATTCATCATCATAAATGTTGGGTTTTGATTGTTTGTATTTTTATGAATAAATCTGTTTATTCTTTTGTTTTTGTTTGAATTGTCAAGGTTTAAACCAGGCAAGTGTTGGAATGAGAATTTTACCCAAAAAATTAACCATGATCTTGTTGCTTTGAAGAGCATGTGAAACGTGTTATTTGAACCAGACATGTTAATATTTCTGGAATTCATTGATATACTATTTTAACTAATGTGTATGGCAATATGATATTTAATGAGTAATTATTATTGTGATAGAAAATTAAGAAATTTGATTTGTTGTAACTGAATTTTTAAAAAATGTCTCGTTCACCTGACTATCATAACAACATACTATTTTCTAAAGATTTTTCATCTCGTCTTTAAGAAGAAAATAGTCAATTTATAGGCAAAGTTAACCTTTTAACTAAATTACCACATTATCTATTGTTACTTTACATTAAATATTACATGAATGAATATATTACATAAATTAAATGTATGATTACAGGCATCATCAGTGGCAATAAAATCTAAAAAGATATCCCAATTGCTACCTCAAACTGAATATGTTGCAGACACCCTGCTTGTAAAATTTAAGGGCATTACGTCACTTTGCAGAAATTCAATATAATATAGATAGATAGATAGATAGATAGATAGATAGATAGATATTCCTTTATTAGTCCCGCATTGGCGGGAAATTCCAGC